>PVLD010013396.1:0-56224 GCA_004027595.1 Dinomys branickii | reverse complement strand
AAACAAAGAACAGATGGGACGAGGGAAAGGAGAAAAGAAAGAGACAAAAATGTATGTATGTATATATGAATATACATATATGCAGGAGGGCTAACATGGTTCTACTATTGTATTATATCACTTAATGCTAAGGAATAATAGATGACGGGTTATTTGATCAATCTTGTATGTCTGTATGTGTTATCCTGAACACACACTTTGAAGATATCAATATGCAAAGGAGCAACTATTGGTGGTTGTTTTTTTTTTTTTTGTCTTTGGTTTTTTGTTTTTTGTGTTTTTCTGTTGTTGAGAGGATTAATTGTCTGACCAATTTTGTATGTCTGTATCTGGGTTCATATATACACACTTCGAAGATATCAATAGGTAAAGCAACAACCACTGTTGAGCCCATGTCACCTTGTCTGTAGATCAGTTTTGTTTGTACTATTTTTAATGCTAATTTGTGTCTATGTGTTAATATGTTTTTGTGCTTTTATTTTTTTAATTAAAAAAACATAACCATAAACATATCACTGTTATTATGTGACAAAAAAAATTGAATTATAAACAAAGCAACAGAAAACCAGCAATAGTTGCTGCATTGCATATTGATATCTTCAAAGTGTATGCTCAGGAAAACACATATAGACATACAAGATTGATCAAACAACCAGTCATCAACTATTTCTTACCACTGAGTGACATAAGACTATAGCTTTCATTGAATAGATCTTTCACTTGTTGTCTTAGATTGATTCCTAAATATTTCCATTTCTTTGAAGCTATTATGAAAGGTATGGTTTCATTCATTTCTCTCTCAGTCAGTTTGTTGTTTGTGTATAGGAATGCTACTGATTTCTGGGTATTCACTTTGTATCCAGCTACGTCACTGAATCTGTTGATTAATTCTAGGTGCTTTTTGGTGTAATTTTTGGATCTTCCATGTAAAGTATCACATCATCTGCAAATGGTGGTGATTTCACTTTTTTCATTCTTATGCTTATTCCTTTTATTTCTCTCTCTTGTCTAATTGCTCTGGCTAATGCTTCCAGAACTGTGTTGAATAGGAGTGGTGACAGTGGTCATCCTTTTCTTGTTCCTGATTTTAAAGTAAAAGCTTTCAGTTTTTGTGCATTTAGTATGATGTTGTCTGTTGGTTTGTCATAGATGGCTTTGAGCACATTGAGGTAAACATATCTATTCCTATTATAGGGTTTTTATCATGAACGCAGGTTCAACTTTGTTGAAAGCTTTTTCTGCATCTATTGAGATGATCAGGTGGTTTTTGTCTTTGACTCTATTGATACAGTGTATAACGTTAACTGACTTGCAAATATTGAACCATCCCTCCATTCCTGGAATGAATCTAACTTGGACATGGTGTATGATTTTCTTGATGATTTGCTGCATTCTATTTGCTACTATTTTATTGGTATCTTCGCATCTATGTTCATGCGGGAGATTGGTCTGCGGTTCTCTTTCTTGGTTGGGTCCTTCTCTGGTTTTGGTATCAGTATGACACCTGCCTCCAGAAATGAGTTAGGGAGAATTGCTTCCTTTTCAATTGCATTGAAGATTTTAAGAAGTGTTGATATCAAATCTTCTCTGAATTTCTTGTAAAATTCTGATGTGAATCCATCAAGACTTTGACTTTTCTTTGTCAGTATGTTTTTAATCACATTTTCAATCTTATTAATTGATATTAGATTGTTCAGGATTTTTATAATCTTCTCAAAATCACTCTTTAAATTATTTGCATAAATAAATATGTATATTAGTTTCTAATTCCAATTTCAGTATTTTAAAAATCTCAAACATCGAGCAGGAGGCTAAAACTTTACTTATTATGAGTCTTGAATCAACAATTTCATCAGTTGATATTGTAAATGTAAAAATATTATTTGTCAATCATTTTATCCTTCATACAGAATACCAATTTTAAGAATTGATTTGGCTCTGGCTAAGTATCTCTCTAAAAGAGGTTACTTCAATTACCTAGATATCTTCTTCAAGTTTCCTTCCCCCTTTAGCATGTAAACAGGTCTAAACTTCCATGCATTTTTGAAAAGAATCCAAAAATACATTCATTGGTAAACCAACGCTTGTCTAAATTTAGCAAATTTTTCCCTAGAGTCAAAAGATTAGTGAGATGTTAGAGAACTTGATGTACATCTCTCTTACAACAAGTTCCTACAGAAAATAATTCTTATTACAAATTGAAAGAACACGCAATGTGTACACTTTTACCTTACCTGTAAGCAGGGTCTATTCAGGCCCAGTAACAACAGATAGTTTTGAAACAAATACAGGAGTTTCAGTATAATTTATTCTTCTTTCTAATTCTTCAGTAAAGCATTGACCTTCTTTTGAGAAGTGCATCATCATAATGTTCGTGCACTTGTCTCTTAGTTTTATTAAACCACTAAACATCATTGCTGATACCTATTAGATGCTCTTCATTTATAATTCACAGTTGTTGATTGTACTAAAGAGTAACAGTGTCCTGCTGAAAGTTCTGGTTCATTTTTCCTTCCAGGAACATATTTGACTTGTGCCCTGTGCGCTGAGAAATTGTCTGTGTTCCCACCCAAATTCCATCCCAAACTTATATATACAAATTCACTTTCTGAAACTCAACATTATTAGGAAGAGGCATCTTTGAGAAGTCATTACGATTGGGTGTGTTTATCCAGGTAGAACTCTCCTTGAAGAGAAGTAATGTCTTAATAGGAGTTTATAGACATCACTACCTCTGTCCACGTGAGAATCCAGTGAGAAGGTGGATAATTGTGAACCCCAAAATTACCCTCGTGAGACCCCAGACCTACACTGCCTTGAAGGTGGACTTCATAACCCTTGAAACTGTGCAAAATAATTGTTCACTTACGCTAATCAGTGTATAAGATTTTGTTAGAACAGCCCAAATGAAGATAAGCTGTAACTTCTGCACAATGATGAGTAACCAGAAGTCACATGTACTGTCTCTAGGTAGAAGATTTAAGGAGTTTGTACAGAATTCTGCATGACTTTCTGAGAGTGTAGAGAATAAGGTAGCATCTCTGTGTAGCAAAATCAAGCTGTCCTGGAATGTTGAGCCAATCAATACAGGAAAATTCAGAGTTATACTTCGAATGTTGCGTGGCTGAATGGCTGTGTGTATTTTATTTATGCAGACACTATTCTATGCCATCATTTTACATATAATAGTTGAAAAGATTTCACCTCCTGAAAAGCATTTTTTCTGAACAACAACAAAAATACCATTTTCTGTAGGAAACTACTGATCTTTTAAGATTATTTATTTTATCACAAACTAAGCTGATATGACTAGTGTAACATTAGTCTAACCAGCGAATTTTGTGTTAAACTGACATGATACTATTGCAGTTTTTCAGATCTACACAGGTCCTATAGGTAGGTGATCAGGATAGAGAAAACACTAATTTATAATTTAACACAAAAAAATTCAAAATCACTATAGGACAAAATAAAATTAAAGAGTAAAATATACACCCCTATACACACACACACACACACACACACACACACACACACACACACAAATCATCTATACTGTTACCATGAGAAATAAACTTTCAGCTGGAGTGGTAGTGGACAACTATAATCCCAGCAGTCTGGGAGGTCAAGACGGGAAGATCACAAATTAAAGCTCAGCCTGGGAAATTTAGCCCTTTGGAGTATGTCTCAAAATGTAAAATGGGGTGGAGACATAGCTCACCTCAAAGATCTTGTATTCAGTCCCTTGTATAATATAATAGAAATCAAAACAATGACAGCAACAATAACAATAAAATCTTCTAACTTTTTCTATATCTTTCCTATATACTGATGGATGGATAACAGGATATGGACAATTATCCAAGAAGACATTTTAATTAGTAAAATTGAAGATGGAGAAATCCACTGAAAAGTTATTAGAAGACCTAGGGCCCACGCAAATTATAAGTTGAACTAGTGGTTGAGACTAGAGAATGGAAATACTTAAAACATACATAGGAAGCAAAGAAAAATGACCAGATCTTGTGGTTGTAGAAGTGTAAAGGGCCAATAGAGTTTTACAGTCAGCTTGTAGCAGGACCTTCCCTTCAGCAGAGACAGGGATAAAAAATGCATGGCAAAGTCAATGTCTTTGGCCCAGTAACGGTGCTCTTGAAAGTTGTTGTAAGTTGAACCACTGAAATGTACTTGAGTCCTCTTATTCATGTCAGGTCCTTATATTGATATTTTACTTTTCAAGGGCAAAATTCAACATCCATCAGCCTAAAATATCACATACCAATTTTTTAACATGTAATAGCAAAGTAGCCTTATTAGCTGTTCTAAAACAAAAATACTACTTGGTAAATAGCACTTTGCATAGTTATTTTGAAATGATTAGAAGCTCATTGAATTTCTCTTTCCTGCCAGATGCTCCAGCCTTTGAAGATTTTGCACAATTCTGAAAAAAGTACTATTTCATATCCTCAATTTTTAGAAACCTCTCTTTCAGAATTTAACTGCAAGATTCCTACATGTACTGTGTACTCTATGTGAATTTTCATGTTTTATTACTAATTCAAATTTCATTATCCCATATTGCAACATTTCTATATGTATCAAAATAGCAGTTTCCCTAATATCGAGCCTCTTAAATTTTTATCTATGTACTTATTTTGATAACAACATATTTCCATATTTTATCACTAAAAATGTTGATTTTATTTTGTTTTCCTGTAAAATTAAGATGACCTTTGGGCTATCATTTATTTTAAATTAGAATAATAAAAAGTTTAGCATGAAAGAAAAATATTCTTTTTATCAGTCCAATTTACCAATAAATTAAATTATGTCATGCAAATGTCAAAATTAGTGCTATGCTTCTTCCTTCTAAAAAATGTGCATGCCACTATTCTTGATAACAAAAACTCATTTTAAAAAAGTTTTTTGTCTAGGAATTCTTCTATGTTCAAATATTTTTAAATATAAAACAGTAGGAATCTTCTACAATATTCCATATATGGCATTGGTATCCTTTTGTTCTCCATAGTAGAACTACTTTAGGGTCATTGTGACCATTACTGGAGATAAAAATAAAGATATGTACTTTTAAAAGAAAAATATTCCTTTTCAAAGTTTGAGTGGAAAGATTGCTGAAAAAAATAGCTTAAATTACTTTTCCACTTAAAAATTCAAGAAGAACATTTGTTTTAATGTCTTTTCATGTTAATAGATTAGAAACAACATTATAAACTGAATTTTTATATCTCCCTCACAAAAGCAATCCTCATGTATATGTTGAAGCATCATACCTACACCCACTATGCTATTTACAGGTGATTTATAAGAGAGATTCCAAGAATTCCACTAATTCCCCCTCACATACATACATACCCCAATTCTAGGAATTTAATCCATGGCCTTTGCATTGAGCTATATCCCCAGTCCTCTTTGATGACTGAGAATGACTAATTTGAGACAGCCTTCCGCTAAATTCCCCCCATTGAGATTGAACTGGTGCTTCTCTTGTCCCCGAGTCCTGTTACTGCATGCTTGAGCCACCGTGGCCAGCCATCTTTTCACTGTGTGAGGATCACTCACACGCAGTGAGATGAAGTGAAATCAGAGCTGTCTGTGAAAAAGGAAATGTGTCCTCACCAGACACTCATGATGCCAGTGTCTTGATCTTGGAATTCCCAGCTTCTGGTACTGTGATAAATAAATATATATAATTGCTAAGCTACTGTATTCTATTTTAGCAGGAAAAATGACAAAAGATGGAAATTGTGGGCATCCCAAGAACTGGGGATGCTGCTTTAAGAAACACCTGTAAACACAGAAGCGACTTCAGGGGTAGGGTTTGGGAAGAGGTTGAAAGAGTTTTGAGGTTTAGCTGGATGCATGTGAAGAGGGTACTGAGCATTTTCCTGCTGATTGCTCCAAAAAGAAAGAAGGGAGCGGTAGAGGGGCTTCAATCTTGTTAGCAAAGATGTAAGTAATCTTGAAGAGACTGTTGGGGGAAATGTTAGGTGGATAATACAAGCTGTTCTATTGAGAAGCTGTATGAAAATAAAAGCTCAGGTGCATTAAACTCTTTCCTCATGGCAAGGACAAAATACCCAACAGCTGCAAATTGAAGGAGGGGTTCATCTTGGCGCAGAGTCTCAGTGGTTCAGTCCATGTTTGGTAGCCTCAAATACAGAACAGCTTGGTGGAAAGGTCTGTTAGAGGAGTGATGGTCATGTTAGGGTGCCCAGGAAGCAGAGAATGAGATGAGCCAGGAGGGAGATGCACCCTTTCAGTTCACTTGCCCAGTGACCTGCCTCTTCTGACCAAAGCCCACCTCCCAGCAGCGAGTTAGTTACATCACCCCCATGATCCAAACCCTTCCAAAAGCTCTATCTGTGAGCACATAAGGCTCTTGGAGACATCCAGATCTAAGCCATGACATCATGCTTCTAAGCACTGGAGGAAAGCTTATTCTCATTATAAAGAACAATAGAGTTGAGCTGGACTCTAGTGTTCTGTGATAAAACTGGATATTTGGTGGGAAAATATGTAAGTAAAATGTTACAGGAACTGCCTGGCTTCTCCTTGTTGCCTATTGTAAGATTCAGGGAGAAAGAACTAAATCCAACATGGAATTATTAAAGGAAAAGAAACCAGATCCTAAAGATGTGGAAAATTCTCAGGCTGTCTGAACAAGTATAAGAAAGATCTTTTGAAAAAAATAGTAAACATGTGGCCTAATAAAGAGACTGACAACCAAATGAATGGAACTCAGGAGCTATTATTCAAGACAGTGAAAGGATGACTCAAAGGCAGTTCACAGATCTTCAGCCTGCCATTACACTCTCAGGCGCAGAGTGGTTCCTGAAGATGGGGCCACCGTTCTGGTACAAGTGGGCTAGGATGCTGTTGCCCTCAAGGTAAGGACACCACAGAAAGCTACACAATGGGCTGTAGCCAGCACTGTTGCAGACACAAGGATGCATCCGCCTAGATGTCAATACATGAGGTTACCTGGCAGACATGTAGCTCAGGGCTCCAGGAGGGAAGAACTGGGAGCATGGAACAGCAGCCTGGATATCCACAGAGCACAGGCAGGGGGTTGCTGTGGGGCTGTCCCCCTAAACTCCAGGGGTGACATCAACTCCAGGGAGTTTAAAAGGAGGAGCATTCAGCCACTGTGACTCATTCTCAAGCTTCACATCTACTGGCACTTGCCTCATTGGGCTTGCTTGTACTTGAGCTCTTCTCCATGTTTTGGATGTCAACCTTTAGGATTGGGAATACGTTTTGTAATCCAGTCTCATCATTGTATTTCGAGAAGAACAATAACATGAGGCACTGAAAACAGGTGTAGAGCTATTAAAAAAGAGACCTCAGAGTGTTCCCTTATCCCTTGTTATGTTTTGTGCCAAGACGTCCCCCCAAAGCCTCATGCAGTCATAGGTTTTATTCAGGGGTGGCTGAATCTAGAGTGTGTGATTGATTTGTAGTGCAGTGCTGGGATTAACGGTGCTGGAATTAAGGAGTGATCATTGAGTCAGTTCACTGATTGGATTGGCGCCACCCTAATCCCAGTAGACTGGATACAATATAAGGTACAGAAGGAGACTTGTTTTGCCCTCTCTCTGGCCTTGACCTACATAGTTAGTGGGGTTCTGAGATGGGATGATTGGACATTAAGAAAAAACTAGACACATACTAAAAGGAAAGGTGGGACCACGTGGGACCTGACCCCTCTCACGAAGAGGCAGAGACAACCCAGTGCAGTCCATGCCTTTACTTATGCACAGCAAAAATGGGGGAAAGCCTGTGATGGAATCAAAAGTGCAAGATCTTGGTGTTTTGCTGAGAACACTGAAAGTGAAACATTCTCAGAGCTGTCTCTGCAGTAGCTAACAAGGTGGAACACCAAGGCCAGACACCTGCTGGAGTGGCCCTGCTCTAGTCCCAAGGAGTGTGCCAACCTCCAGCACAACTGCAGTTCAGCTGGTCTTCACACTCCCCTTTGTTGCTTTTGCTGTCTTCTCCCACCATTAACTGTTGCCTCTGTGCCATGCCACCCTGCCTTGGAGCCAGCTCCTGCCTTGGAGCCAGCTGAAACCTCCACAAACTGTGAGCTAAATAAACCTTTTCTCCCTTACCTTTGAGTGTCAGATATTTTGTCTCAGCAATAAGAAAAATAGCTAAGACACCCCTTCAACTGTGTAATCAAATAGCAAAGAGAAAATTTATCTGTGAATCAGAAAGTGGGCCTTCACTAGACATTGAATCTGCAGATACATTGACATTGGAATTAGTAGTTTTCAGAAATACAAGAAATAAATTGTTGCTTATCGTTCAACCAGTCTCTGATATGCTGTTATAGCAGACAAAGAGACTAAAAAAGACACCTTTCTGTCCCCTTAAATTCTGGTTCAGCATTTCCACCCCTCCCAGTGACAAATACCCCTCACTTGCTTTGTGTGCAGTTTAGAAATAGGGTTCTCTCTATATAAAGTGTAATTTTATGCAATATTTTTCACAAAATACAACTCTGTATTTCCTGTAACAACTTCAGGAAACGTTGCTCTCATAACTTTTTCATTTTGGTTATGAAAATGACCTATTGTCCTGTCACCTGTACCTTTCACTCAAGTCTTTTATCATTGACACAGTGACGTACTGCATATCCGTTTCATGAGTCACCAAATAGAAACTAATTCTGTGACCCACAGTCTGTTTGCTCTTCTCCTGAGAAACAGGCCCATGGTACCAATGTTTCACTGAGTGACTGTGGCCTCCTGGAGTAAAGCTAACTGACTTTGGGTTTGTTTGATATTTTTCTACTGTGGTCACTGACTTAGTCACTTTTTAGATTTTCACTTTGACATCGTGTGTTTTTCTCCGTATCTTTCCTGTGTATCCTCTTCAGCTCTACTCTCTGCTCATCCTCTGCCTTTGCAGTGGTTCTTCAGAGCATCATCTCAGACTTGTCTTCTGTCTCTCTGGTTGAGGCAGGCAGCAAGTACACTGTCTCAAAGCCATTTGACATATACACTCTCAAACTTTGCAGATTATTAATACTCATTCAAGTGGCAGAGCATTATGAATGACACAGAGAAGTCTGTCACCTTCATGTTCAATAATATTAAAATCAGCCTTGGAACTAAAATGTCTGAGATATATGTATATATAATTTATATATGCATTTATATATTCTGCATTTACATATATGCATTTACACACATACATTTACATATTGTGTGTGTGTGTGTGTGTGTGTGTGTGTGTGTGTGTGTGCGAGAGAGAGAGAGAGAGCACGCGCGCAGATTTACATAGACCCTGGAATAAATCCTTGACTTCAGCTGTGTTGATTCAGTAATCTTCCCTTTGGTCGGCCTGTCATTAATGCCAATTTTATTTTTGGGCCTTGCTAAGCGAACCATGTCCTTCTGATGTTCGCTCGTACCATGCCTTCCTCTCTCTTGCCATGGTATCTATTATTGTTCTGCATTAGCTTCTACTGTCCTGCTGAGTAATCAAACAAATCTCTAGACACTGTGGTCTTGCTGCTCATCTCAGGAAAGGAAAGAAAAAACAAATAACAGCTGCTGAAATTGTGAACCTTCCTTCCTGGCTGTCAAATTTAGTGAAAACAGATGCTTCAAGGAGTTGTTTGTAATTCAAGCAGGCAGAGTGGAAAAAGAAACCCCTTATTTGCTGAAACTGGAGAAGTTTTGCTGGGTCAACTTAGCTTCCATTTTACGTCTGGCTGAGAGAGGAACTGTTCTCCTAGTGTGAAAGTACCCAGGACTACCTCTCTAAACCAAAGTCATCATAGACACTATTCACACCTAAACAGGTGTCTATGAAAAACATGTATCCTTGAGGAAACATGATTTAAAATTATTGTTTTAAAGTAATGTTTTACAATCTTAAGGATTCTTTGAGGAGTAAAACATTTCTATTTCTACAGGCCTTGGCATGAAGTAGAATATCTGAACCACAGCAGAGAATATCAAATGACCTTTTAAGAGATGTCATGTTTTGTAATGACTTCCCTAAGTCATTTACACTTTAGGCTCTTGTTTTTCCTTAGTAGTAGAATGAGTGGCATTCAATGTGATCACATCCGAAGTCTTTTACAACAGCAATATTCCATTATTCAGTGAATTTAATGAGACTTTGAATATTTTTTTTGCAAATTATTGCCAAAATAACATAGTCATTCTAATGAAGCTGAATGGCAACATCCATTAATAGAAAATTTCACTTTACCAAAATGTTGACTCTTCCCAGTTATTTAATACCAGATCTTTACCATTTAATCTTGTACTGATCCAGATAATTTTTTCATGTTATTAGTTACAAAGGGAAAAAAAACACAGTGTAAAGTAACCGTTCTCTGATTCATCTTACAGGAATAGGAACAGGATTCTTAATGGCACGAATGTTAGTGGCACAAATGTATATACAATGAGATAATTGTAAATAAATTAAATAGAATCTTAGAATTTAGGGATGTAGGATAAAAAAGGGGCATTATTAGGTGTTTGTTGAAACTTCGGGTGGTGAGTGTTTAGAAATGAGGTATCCTGGGTAGACCCAGCATAGGGAAAAAACTCAGTTTTTGAGGTGAAAAAAGACCTAAAATGTTGGAAAGTAAGATGGTAAATGAAAGAAGAATGAGGCTGTCTCTGAAATATGAGTGAATACGAGTAACACATGAATAACATTCTTCTCAGTTCACATGCATGTGTTGAATACTGAGGAAAATTAAGATCTCTAGACTCCTCAAGTACCATGATAGGCCTAAGAAGTAGTACGGTTATTGGTAAACTCAAGGGGGATCGCTGAGCAGGGTCACTAGAAATCGAAGCTTAAATGTGACTCAGCTAAGACCTCAGCCTTCCACAGAGACATGTATGTGTATTTTTTCTTAGACTCGAGTCTTGCTGAAATCTGAGACTACAAATTTTAGCCACTCCTTAGGGGTTTGATGTAATTAGATGGAGTCTTGGGTCTTCTTCCTTTAAAAGAAGCGTCATCCTGTATCCCAGTTCTCATTTTAAAAATTAATAAAAATTGATGGAAATCAAGGTGAGCGATAGGACAAAGAAGCTTCAGTGGAATTTTAAGCCTTAGGGAGAATCTCCATTTTTCCACCAATTTTCCTCGGTGCACTTTCTGTCTTATTGCTGCCATCGCTGCTATGCATTCAGCTAAACACAAAATGGAGAAAGTGACTCTTTTACCTACACTTTTTCCAAGTTGTATTTGTCACTGGCACATATTTTCTTTATTCCTTCAAGAATTCTCTTTGGATTGCTAGGACATCCCTTTGGAGACAGAGTCATAAAATAAATCATAGAACATATAGTAATAGATAAATTTTATTTCTTATAATGTTACATTTTCTTATTTCCTCCCAGCACTTGTGGTGCTAATAGCTAGTTGAGGCCTGCTTTCAGGGTTCCTAAACAATAACCAAATGCATCCCTTTTCAGCTAAGAGTTTTCAAAGACAAATACAAATATCTTGCAGTGTAGCCCGTACCTCAGTTTACTCTATAATTTATCCAATTTCCTAAAATAAGATGGTAGACCCAGCTGTAAAAATACATCCCCACTTGCCAGCTTGGTGGCACTCACCTGTGATCCTAGCCCTTGGGAAGCTGAAGCAAGCGGATCACCGCCAGTTTGAGGCCATGTTTGGGTACATAGTGAGCTTGAGGTCAGCCTGAAGTACGTAGCAAGACCTTGTCTCAAAAACCAATGGATCAATAAACCCCCACTACAATACAATTTTTATCCCCCATTGAAACTGGCATTGTGAAAATCATCAGTGTTCATAAGTTTACTGAATCTACTAATTAACTTCCATGCGCCTCTTGCATACCCCATCAGGGTTATTTGTCAGAGTTGATAAGTCTTTACTCCTGAAAACTCATGTTGCACATGGATCCCAAAGTAGCACATCTGCCTGATTTCCTGCATACATTTTCCTCCCTAAAGTCCCTTCTTGTGTTGTCTGGTGCTTCTTGCTCTCCTCACTGACTTCTTAATGCTGAAGCAAACATCTGTGCCCTTATTTAAACTGCCTGTGACTGGGCTGGGGATATAGCTCAGTGGAATAAGTGCCTGCCTGGCAAGCACAAGGTCCTGAGTTCAATCCCCAGTACCGCAAAATAAATAAATAAATAAATAAACTGCCTGTGACCACATGTAAATTGACACCCTCAACCACCGCTGTACGCACCTGACTCGTGCGCTCAATCTTGTGTTCAGCGCTTCCACTGAGTATTTAATAAATGTCTCAAACTTCATCTCAAATTTGTTTCCAAAGCAGAATTCCTCATCTTTGTTCCCAAATCTGTTTCACCTGTAATCTTCCGCATCTCACTTAAAATCAGTTCCATCCTTCCAACTGCTCAGGCCCAAACCCAGAGACATCTGTGCTGCACATCACCCCCTCACGCCTCTCCTCCAGCCTAGTAAGCAGTGGTAGGTGCTTGGCGGTGAGCGTATAATCAAACCAAATCTCGTGATTTGTCCGCCCCACCGCTATCACCTTAGACAGGGAAACAGCGTCTCTTTCCAAGATCATCACAAGGTCTCAGAAATGGTTCGCCTTTCTGTCCTTCTCCTCGTATGGAATCTATTCTCAGCAGAAAATACAAAGTAATCTTGACAAAATATTTACCATATGGTGCCATCCGCTGCTCAAATTCCTTCAGTAATTTCCCCCACCAATCAAAGTGAAAGACACATCTTACGCTGGCTAGCAGTTTTACGTTGGTTACACTATTAGGTGTTGCAGTCTTTCCTTGAACCATCTTACTGTTTTTCACTCATTTTTGCAATCCTTTTCCCTGAAATCCTCCTCAAATGTATCTGTAGGCCTTGTTCCTAAATCTGGTTTAAAATGAACTTTTTCAGTGAAGAGAATCTTGTCCAAATGATATACCCTAATTTATTCTTCCCTAAAGATCTAATCACCTTCCAGTGATTTTGATTGTGTGTACTGCATTACAAACACAGCGAGGGCAGAGGCGGTCTCTTTTGTCTAAGATCACCATACCTAACATAATGAAGCTACTCAAAAATTTATGTAGTAAATGAAGAAACAATTAAAACAAGGAAAGTGTCTCTAGAAGGGCAACAAAATACTCCATATAATGGATTTCAGTAAGACATGCATGGCATCTTCCAATGGAATCATCACTGAAAGTCGCCATTTGTCTAATTCACCAAGTAGTGGAGCTAGAGCAGAATCATTCTGTTCTCTCTGTGCTTCGCTGAATGTTGTCTACTTTTCCTCATGTACACAATGGTTCCATAAATTCATTTTCATCTTTGGAACAAATTTTGCCTCACACCCTTTGTATCTGCATTGCAGTGTCTCTCGGACTCTGCTCATTTCCCTAATTACAATTTACTAACCAGATTGCCTTCTCCCAGCCCCTATCAATCTCTTCATGGTAGTTTATGCTTTACTTTCCACTTTTTAAAAAAATTCTCCTCACTTCTGTGCTGGAAATGGCTTTCTTAACTTTCTTGGCTTTACTATCCTTAAATTTTAAAACCCTCTGTCATATATCAAGAAACTTGTGGATTTGAGGAATAAATGAAATTTCTAGATTTACCTCGCTTTAACTATGTTGGTGAATACAGGTGAGCATTAATCGTGTGGCTGTGGAGTGGGGCCACAGGCAGAGGGCCCATTGCCGTGACTTTTCGGCTTGGTCTTCTTGTGGAATCAGAGCCTGTATGAAATGAGCAAGTCATTCAGTGTAAAAGTCAAAGTGTCTATCATTTGCTCTTCTTTTGAGACAAGATGAATCCAGTTTTAAAGTTATACATCCATTTTTAAGTTTACATCTACACTATGAGTTGCATCATAGTGTCATTTTCCAGATGAACAAACTGAGAGCCAATTTTTAATTGACTTTCCTTGCCTCGCTTAGCTTGAGTATTAATTCATTTTCTCTTGCTACTAATGCAACACCACAGGATGGGAAGTTATAAAGAATGTAACAGAGGTACAGGATCAGAGGACCACATCTTGCTCACAGAGACTCAAGGCAATGAAGAACATCATAGGGCAGCTGACAGAAAATGCACATGTATATGTGTTTGTTGTCCTCTCTTGCTCTCTTACTACAATGCTACCAGGAGTCAATCATGGAAACGCTTCTCTAACAACTGTATTCCTAATCACCTCCCAAAGCCCCACCTCTGAATACCATAGTTAGATTAATTCTCCTCTTACTTAATATTCCATAATGGGGATTAAATTTCAATGCATAAAGCCTTAGACAACACGACACACTCAAACCATATTCGAACCACAGAAGCTTGCCTGTGATGTGTACAACCTTCAAAGCCAGGAGTGTGTGCCTTCACACTCAGTGTTCACTGTACAATGTTATACTACCTCTTTAATCCAGATATACCGACGCATACTTCAGTGCTTTTCCCATTAAATATACATTTTTTCCCTCATGCTTTAAGTATATACTGGCTGCTGCTTCTTACCCTTAGGCATTTAACAATTATGCATTCTTCACATTTCACTTCAAAATCTATTTTATATACAATGCATGCATTATGCATACTAAATTTGTAGCCAGAATGGGAAAGCATCCAACTATCTGCCAACAAAAATATATGAATATTTTCTAGGGTTAGGAACAGTCAGTCTTCCACAGATTTATTTTAATTAAGGTTACTGACCAGTCCAAACATGATCCCCTTCATAGGTTTAGATTATTTTCTTATCTACTATTTGTAATCTTTTCTTCATCTCAATTCACAGTCCAACTAATAGTAAAGTAGACATTTAAATCAAGATAATATTTGAGTCCTACAAGTTTAGATTCTCTCAAAATAAAAAGACAGTATTAAACCACTTAGGATATTCATATCATTCTTCCTCAAAGTAGGATAATGTCAAAATGTAAGCCAAGGCCACATTTCCCTTTGCAAATAATGTAGAGAAAGAAGCATTCATTTTGTCTCAAGAAAAGGGCAAATGATGGACATTTTGACCTTTTACAGTGAATGATTTGCTAATTCCTTATAGCTTCTGATTCTATAAGAAGACCAAATGAAAGATGGATGAAAACCAGACCTTCTCTACCTGTGGCCCCACTCCACTGCCATGCAATTAACACTCACCTGAATTGACTTACACGGTTGAACTAGTTAAATCTAGAATTACAGAAGTCTCAAAAATTCTATAATTTCTTTAAAAGTTCCTTCTAATGATAGCAAATTTAAGAAGAGTAGCTAGGACAACTGTACTACAGATGTCTGATGGTATATTGAAAGGAACCGCTAATGCTTAAAATTTTTTATATTCTGACCAATTTTGCATGTTTATATCTGGTAATCTGGGTAACTGATTTGAAGACAACAATATGCAATGGAACAACCATTGGTGAATTCCTACCATCTCATCTAGTGAAACTCTGTATGATCTGTAATGTTTTATCTAACAATTAGCTTTTATTCTCTTTAATAGTTTGAACAATCTTCTATTCCTACATCTGGTACTCTGAGCAAAGTAGTTGAGGATAACAATATGTAATATAACAACCACTGTTAATTCCTATCACTTTGTTTTAAAACCCTGTATCACTTTTAATGTTCTTGCTGTGTTTTATGTCTGTGAGGTTGGTATGCTGCTATTGGTCTTTTTTCCTTTTACTACTCTCTTTAAAATAAAAAAGGTAGAAAGCTCAAGCTTTAAAATTAGTTATAATACTTTGATTCTGTATATGACAACTTCACTAATATAATTGCTTATTTTTATAAAAAATCAATCTTTTTGTGCTTAAATATGTGAATTTTTTTACCCCATGAGTTTAACTTTCTACTGGTCTCAGGGGAAACAGAAATATGTGAGTTCCAAATACAATGAAAAGAAAAAAAACTGTACCCCAGGAAGGGCAGTTAGAAACCTTTCACATGAAGAGCTGGACATCATTAGAAAAATGCAGAAATTTTACATAAGCAATAATAACATGCAAAAAGCAACTGAGAACAAGAAGCAACACAGGTTATTTTTGTTGTTTTAAATCAACTATGTGACATAAAAGAGATATTTGAGGAAGATGAAATTAATAAAATGATCCAGAGAAAATATACGGACTTGAAAAAGATAGGATGAGAAATTCAAAGTCAGAGTTACAGCAATGAGAATGAGATTTAAATTGAAGGAACTATTTTAGGAATGTAAAGAATAATCCCCATTCAGTGGCAGTCTGAAATAATCTTTTAGGCCAAGGGCTCACACCTGACAGAGGAATCCTGTAAAATGGACTAAGGACAGGAGTGGAAGGAGACTCAGAGTTGCTGTGGATCCAAGGAGAGGTGAAAGAAGATGCACAGGGCAGAAACAGGGACCAGAGCACGGTGCACAGTGAGTCCTCAGGACTCAGGCTTCACGCACGATTTCCGAAACTTAATCATGATGATAATTCTTATTTTAAAGCCTTCTGTTTTTACTAGAGATGATTAGTTAGTAAACACCCAGTAAATTAGAAAAGTAAAACGAAAGTAGAAATAAAAAGTAAAATAAAGGAGAAATTAATAAATTATAAAATAAATTTAATAGGATAAAACAGGGCAAAATTTGTTTTCTATCTGATGGAAGAAAGAGGTACAAATCACTGCATTTAGAAATGCACGATGCGGTATTTATATAGATTTTATAATCATCATGTACATATCATAAGACAGTTATAAGCTATTTGCTGATGGTTTGGGGAATGAAATTTTCGGGGAAGAAAACTCATTTTTGTCTACATTGATATAAAATATAAAATCCCAACAGTAGTGTGTTGGTTACATAAATTGCATTCATTACAGAAGATAGCGTCATTGTTTAATTATTTTAAAAAAGCACAATGACAATATTGAGCAAACATTTTAGGAATGATGAATGCAGAAACCACTGCAATGCGTTCTATCACACCACCATGTTATGGTTATCAAAGCTCCTGAGGTTCTTACAAAGAAATAACATCATATTCTTCCTCTCTGTTACTGTGTGTTCCAGGTTCATTTGCCCACAACTTGAAACTATTAAGGGAAAATTTCACAAGTAAATCATTCATCAGATCTAAATGACTTTGTTATAATACATTGTTGTAATATATTGATATTTTTATTTTTTAAAGAGAAAAGAACAAAAATAAAACAACAAAAACAAAGACAAAAAGAAAACACAAAAACTGAAAAATTATAGAGAATTTCAAACCAAGATGATAGGAAATCAACAATGGTTGTTGTATTCCTTACTGCTATTTTAAAGTAGTTGCTGAGATTACCAGATACAGATTTGTGAGACTGATCAAATAATTAAACATGGACTGTTCCTTTCAATAAACCAATGGAAATTAGTAGTAAAATTATCTTAGCTACCTTGTATACATATTTTCCCCTGTCCTTTCTTTTCTGCTTTTCTTCATCCCAGTGCTTCTTTCCTATTGAGCAGATTCTTTCCCTTTCACAATATCTACTGTAACTTTCAGTTTTTATTTACATTTCAGGGCTATTAATCTCTTTATGTAACTAAGTAATGGATTAAACTTTACCATAATTATGTACGCATAGGGAAACTATTATGTGTGTGGCTGTGCATGAGTGTGTGTGTGTGTGTGTGTGTGTGTGTGTGTGTGCGCGCGCGTGGGTGTGTTTTATACTATCTGTGGTCGAGCTTCCACCTGGTGGCTTGAAACATATCCTAAACAGATATGGGAAAGCTGCTGTGTTACTTTTTAATGAGATGAAGAATATTCTAAACAACATATCAAAATAAATTCACCAAGATATAAAAATAATAATGTACCTCTAACAAGGTGGGTCTATTTTAGTGTCAGATTGGATTACTATTTTTTTTTAAATGAAAGAAAAGAATATGATCATCCTAGTAGATAAATACTATGCACTTGAAAATATTAAATTAATATCTAAAATGATACCCATCTGTCTACAGTTTCCTACAATGTGGTTTGAGCTGGTAACTGTGATAGCTATTGGTTCCATAACTGGTTTATTTTGCATGACAAAGGCATTAGCAAGTGTAAGTAATGTCACAAATCAGCTGACTCCCATAGAGAGATTAGCTAGGGGCGTGTCACCACATCTCTTGTACCCATTAAGACTGGTGTTGGAGTAAAGAGAAAAGGAAGGCAGAGGTAGGAGATTTCAATGCAAGGATTTGAAAAACTGGCCTGAAAAATGAGGGAAAATCACAAGAAAGAACTTTGATATCTCTAGGAGATAAGAATTGCTGTCAGCTAGCAAGGAACTGATTCTGACAAGGCCAGGAACACACTTCACAGTGAAATTTTTCCTAGAGCCTCGGATGAACACTTAATCACTGAATCTCCTTTGCAGTCTTGTGATACCCTGATCAGTCTCAGACCTATGAATTAGAAGCTATGAATATATGTACAAGAAGATAGCTGGATTACACTGCTACCAGAAGCAATTTAAAAGTCTACCGATAAGTGCATGAATAAATGCACTGTTAAATATTTATACACAAACTTTACACAATAATGGAAAATCAAAATGACAACTGCATTTGAAAATATGGTTAAACCCCAGAGCAAAGCTTTGAGCAAAGTAAGTCAGATCCAAATTAAAAATACTGTTTAATCCCATTGATATATGTTTCTAAAAAGGATAAAACTAATATAGAGAAGTAGTTCAAGAGAACACAGTCATTGGAATGGGTCCTAAGAAGATTCTGGGTAATATCAGTGCTAGGTAATAATGTTTTATCTTCATTGCTTATAAATCAGATTTGAATGACTATAGTGAACTCAAGTTCCACACAATAAAAATTTCTTAATTACTGTATCGATTCAATATCTGTATTTTAATCTTAAATACACATTGCATTACTAGAATAATTCTTTCTTAACAATGAAATATATAGCAGTGAAAATATCACTAGAAGAACAAACTCTGTTTAAAAACTATGAGCTAAAATTTACAGAATCACTGCCCAAATGCTGATCTTAGTGCAGTCCAGATTCAAGGGTTTTTCCTCAAAGTAGTACAGCATTTAGACCTTGGATAGTCCAGAGCTATCATCAAGAATAACAGCTAGTGTATTGATTGTTTCTACAATATCGTGTATTATATAATGTCTGTACTTACAATGTATGATTTAGTTATGTGTACTTGTATGTGCATGTATATGCTTACCTATGTAAAGTCAGAAATGTAAGATTAATCATGAACCTCAAAGAAAGCTTCATAGTCTTTTTTTTTTTTTTTTTTTTTTTTTCCCGGGACCGGGGATCGAACTCAGGGCCCTAGTGCTCAGCGGCAAGCACTTAGCCCACTGAGCTGTACCTCCAGCCCCAAGCTTCATAGTCTTAATACAACTCATGGACTAAGGAACTCTGAAACCATAGCTACTGTAGCCACTGATCTTTCCTTCCCCAGAAGCCTTTCCAGAGTCATAAGGTCACTCCTCCCTCATAAACATCATTGATTTTATGTCCACATCTTGCCCTGTAAGAAAAAAGCTGACAGTGATCTCTTCCAGGTCAGCGGGAAGCTATTTTTCATTAGGAAGATCTTCCTCTGTCCATTCCCTGTGCTAGGCTCTGAACAGCTCCTACTCCAGGAGTCGGGGCAGATCCCCCTAGTCCTTGAAGATATCATAGTGATAAAACTGGCCACACCATGTCTTCACAAGGGGTTCTCACAGTTTTGTCAGTTAAGTTAGTTATTAAGCACAATGCTGAAATTTTCCAAATTCGTAGCAAATTCCATGGCTTCTCCCAGCTTCTATTCTGATGCTTACGTAACACGTCTATTCTTTCATGACCACATTAAAATTGACTTTAAGTATTTTCTCCCATTAGGCTGTGAATTTAGAGCGTAATTCAATGATTTTTGAATGTCTTAGCTCTATCATGGTACCTAGAACTCTTTATAAATTTAACAAACATTTCTTGATGCTGTAACATACCCACTTTTACATGAGGAAAACATTGCTAAAAGTTTAAAAGTATAAATGGGAAATATGCATTTCATAGATTATCTATTGATTTCTTATTATCTCAGTCTTTATGTAACAAAAACATGTTCACATAAAAGAGATACATCGTGTCCAAACTCCGTAAGTTTTCTTGTATCAGTAACATGTACTACATAGGTATCTGATTATGGAGATCATTCAGAAAACTCTCTCTCATTCTCTCTCTCTCTCTCTCTGTCTCACACACACACACACACACACACACACACATAGAGATACTGTACTTGGAAATTGTGGACTACTTTAAAGGCAAGTATCATTTAACAAATATTTCTGGAATCCATGAATAATTTCATTAAGAGGGGAACAGTTAAATAGCATCATATAAGCAAAACAGAGTAAAAAAATTCATTTTATCCCTTCCTCTTATACAGTAAAAAGAACGAGAAACATGAATATTTTTCAAATACAAAAAATATTACAGTAAGGAAACAAAAAACAATATTTCTGATAGTATATTTGTAGTTTCCATGTTATTCTACATTTGTATAAGTGCAGTTATATGCCATGAAAAAGTTAAGAAAAAGGTATCTCAATTAACACGAATACCAGGATGAAATGGTTTTTAACAGCAAAGATATGAAAATACGGCTTTCAGTATGTATTTACTGCTTTCTTGTTTCATTACTATGTTAATCAAATTTATATAAAATGAGTTAATAATATACCATAAACTACAATATATATTAAATAAACTATAAGAGTATTCATTAATAATCGTATTATAGTTATTTATTGATGTAACATTTGAGAATTTAATATAGCAATGCTATAGAAGAATTATATGCATATTTCTATAACTTTTTATATAATTTTAAAAGTTTTTATTAGTGCGTGTTTACAGTACATAACGATTACATTCGTTGCGGGCAATTTCAGGTTATCGAAGTACCCAGAGAATGAAGAGGCGAAGGAAGTGGTAACTGGAGGGGTGAACTAGTGACACCGGGCCCTTCTCAGCCTTTCCCACTCCTGCTTACACCTGGACTGGCAAACCTACCCCAGGCAGCAGTTTACTGAGGAGACGTTTAGTTCACAGGGAGAGTGGCAATCACCACACCACCATCTCCGTGCCCCAGTGCCACTGTGAAAGATCTCCGCATTTTTGTTTGCCGGGGAATGGGATCTTCTGTTATATTTGGAGTTGTTTTAGCATAAGAGTAGAAGGAAGAAACAAGGTGGCAGGTTGGCAGTGTTTCCTTTGCTACTAAAAAAGGAAAAACTCACAACTTAGGAACTAAAGGGAATTCTGCTCTTGCTCCTTTCCCAGGCTCAGCTACCTCTGGGAAATGGCACTTTGGAAGAAACCCTGTGTGGCAACCGCCCAAGTTTTCTACTCTCTAGACTAAAGCAATAGGCAAATTGCCCTAGCAGAGCTGCCCGGAGTAAAAATCGGTTTCCAGAAGAAACACTTTCCTCCCCCAGCAGTGAAAGCAGAGGCCTCAGGGAAATAGTCCTTCTGGGCTAAATTCCAGGGTTAAAGAACTAGAAATCTTTGCTTAAGATTCAGTGCAACGTACTATCCCATTCAGATATTGTGGATTATAAAAATTGAAAGGGAGTTTATTGGAATGTGAATGAGGGGGGAGTGTTGAAGTAGGCGAATATGCAGGACGACAGGACCTGGTAAGACAAGGTTTGCATAAACTTTCTGCAGTGACTAATGCTATGCAAGGAGCTACAGGCAACGAGGGCATTGCGATTCTTTAAAGAAAAGAAAATCTTATTTTATTTTAGTGATGGTATTTCCAGGATGTCTGCAAGGGATTTTCTTTTTCTTTCTTTCACATTCCAACAAGAGACTTTCTTTTCAATTTGATTTTCATTTAGAGTCTGATGTGTTTGGATGCAAACCTCACGCTCTTCCATGATTTATTTATGCGATGGAACCTTGAGACTTTATTTTCATCGATGGATTTCAGCATTCTGGAAGAATCTGAAAGTGGGCGACTGGAATAATTAAAGGAATGACTTCAGTACGCCTTGCCTCCTCCCACCACACTCACAAACATCACCCCCACACACACCCGTGGCCAAGTCACAGGGCCTGAAAAGAGGCATTCTTTCGGCATAACGTGAAATGTTTAGCAGCTTACACAGGAGGAGTTTATCCGGGGAAATCCCCACCTAACGAATCCGAAGCAGCACTTTCTGAGAAAGGCAAGATTTGTACCCGTCTCTCTGGTCTAACGCTGCCCATTTTACTTTGAGCTATTGTTGCTCTATCGCCAAGTATTTGAAGAACAAAGGACAGAGGCTCACGAGTGAGATGGAGTCGTAGTGAGTACCTAATTGCTTATGGGACCTTATATCATCAAAAGAAATCTCGCTGGCCTCTTCACTTAAAAGATAACGGAGAACATATATGATAGCATTTGAACTCTCTAGAATCTGTCCAGGTTCCATCCTCTGACTCCAAAGAATCGGTTCATTCCTTTTATCTGACCCCACACGAAGTGTCTGAGCCAGATAGGAAACAATTTTGTGGGAAAAAGGTAATTTCCCAAGGTGTTTACCACACAAAACATACAGGAACGAGTATCACCAGTGTGTGGACCCCAAGGGAATTAGAATTAGCTTCTTAGTTTTCCTCCTGGAGTCTCAAGCTGTTTCCCTGTTTAGTAAGATAGCAGTGCTGTAGCTACTTGACGAAAACAGACAAAAGAATAAACGAGAACCTCAGATTAATAGGAAATTTCTGCAGGAACAGTGCACGGTCCATATTAGGCACCAGGCCAGTGCACGCATGCAGGATCTGTCCTTCATCGTTGTACCGCAAAGATTGCATGCCCGTCTGCTTAGGGTAGTGTGTGAAGGTCTGCTGGAGCACCGGAAAGCGTTATCTTATTTATTTTTAATTACCGTGTGCAATATTATTTTAGCTTTGTGCTCTGATGGCTTCTGTTCAAATGAGATTTATTTTTTGGCAGATTCCCTTTGGGGATTAGAGAAATAGTGTGAAATGGTACTGACATAACAACACTCACTGATAAGAGTTTAATGCACACTAGTTATGATTAGCAATGAGATAATGACACTGGGGGAAAAAACAAAGAGGACCACATGAACACAAACTTGCAAAGTTCTGTAGCCCAATATTCTTCAGATATTCACTGTTAAGCCAAAACCCTGGAACTTTCCTTCTGAGATTTGAGTCCTCTACAATAATAAATCTAGGGCTGGGGATATGGCCCAGTGGCACAGCATTTTGCTTTGCCAGTGTAAAGTCCCGAGTTTGATTTCCAGTCAAAAAAAAAAAGCTAACTCATTGGATAAAAGTACTTTCAGGACAGAAAGCTTGTTAATTTTACCATAATTCCAGGAGTAGAAGGATTCACAGCAAGAGCTCTAAGTCCCCAAAACTTCATGTTTCCTTCAGCAACTGTTGACCAATATTTTTGGATTGGGTCTTTGAATTTGTGGGGGGGCTGATGGTTTTTAATTCTTTATATGTTCTGTATGGAAGATCTCTGCCCAAGGGACAGTCAGCTAAAATATTTTCCCAGTTTGTGCATTTTCCTTTTACTCTGCTGGTGATTTCTTTAGATGGGCAGAAATGTTTCAGTAGGATGAGATCCCAGTTGTTGATTCTTTAAAGTATTTCCCATGCATTTTGGTTTTTGTTCATGAGCTCTCTGCCTACCCTGTGTCTCCAAGATTTTACCTACTTTCTCTTCTAATAGATTTAGTACTTCTATTTTAATATTGAGATCTGTGGTCCATTTTGACTTGAGTTTGGTGCATGGTGATAGACTTGGGTCTATTTTCAGTCTTTGGCAGGTGGCAAACCAATTTTTCCAGCAGCATTTATTAAAGAGACTACCTTTCAGTGAGTTTGTTTGTCACCTTTGTCAAAGAATAGGTGACTGGGTGTGCTTGTGGTTGTGGCTGCATTTTCCAGTCTGTTGCATTGATCTTCAGGTCTGTTTTTTAGCCAGTAACACAAGTTCAGGTCAGGGACTGTGACTCCACCTGAGTTGTCTTTGTTGTCCAGGATTGCTTTGCTATTCTGAGTCTGTCCTGGTTCCAGATGAATTTAAGAAATATTTTCTCTAGATCTATGAGATATGCCAATGGTAGTTTAATGAGAATTGCCTTGAATCTGTACCACAATTTTGGTAGTATGGCCATTTTCACAATGTTGGTTCTTCCTAACCATGAGCAGGGAATGCTTTTCTGTTTATTGAAATCCTCTTTGATCTCTTTTTTCAGAGTACTATAGTTTTCATTGAATAGACCTTTTATTTCTTTTGTTAGATTAATTCCTAAATACTTCATGTCTTCAGAGCTATTATGAAAGGTATGGTTTCATTAACTTCTCTCTCAGTCAGTTTGCTTTTGTGTATAGGAATGCTATTGATTTTTGGGTATTCACTTTGTATACAGCTATGCTTCTGAATTAATTCTAGGTTTTTTGTGGAATTTTTATTCTTACGCATAAAGTATCACATCATCTGCAAACAGTGACAGTTTTACTTCTTCCCTTCCTATTCTTATTCCTTTTATTTCTCTCTCTTGTCCAATTGCTCTGGTAATGCTTCCAGAACTGTGTTGAATAGGAGTGGTGATAGTGAACATCCTTATCTTGTTACTTATTTTAATGTAAAAGCTTTCAGTTTTTGTGCATTTAGTATGACATGGACTATTGGTTTGTCATAGATGGTATTGATCAGATTGAGGTAGACATCTATTCCTATTTTCCATAGGTTTTTTTTTTTTATCATGAATGCATGTTGGACTTCGTTGAAAGATTTTCCTGCATCTATTGAGATGATCATGTGGTTTTTGTCTTTGACTCCATTGATACGGTATATAACATTAATTGATTCACAAATATTGAACCATCCCTGCATTCTTGGAATGAATCTCACTTGGAAATGGTGTATGATTTTCTTGATGATTTGCTACATTGTATTTGCTAGTATTTTATTGAGTATCTTTGCATCTATGTTCATTAGGGAGATTGGTCTGTTGTTCCCTCTCTTGATTGGGTCTTTCTCTGGTTTTGGGATCAGTATAACACTTACCTCCAGAAATGAGTTAGGGAGAATTACTTCCTTTTCAATTTCATTGAGGAGTTTGAGGAGTGTTGGTATTAAATCTTCTCTGAATTTCTTGTAAAATTCTGCTGTGAATCCAGCAGGGCCTGGACTTTTCTTTGTCAGTAACACACACTACTCAGATAAAAAAATACAAATGCCAAGTAAATACATGAAAATGTTCAACATCATTAGTCATTTCAGAAATGCAAATTAAAACAACACTGAGATTTCACCTCCCCCTAGTAAGAATGGCTAGCATTAAGAACTCAACCATTAACAAATGTTGGTGAGCCTGCAGAGAAATAGGAACTCTTCTCTACTGTCGGTGAGAATGCAGATCAGTGAAACCACTGTGGAAATCAGTTTGGAGATTGCTCAGAAAACTGGAGGTCCCATTCAATCCAGGCATTCCCCTTCTTGATATTTTCCCATTAGATCTGAAAACATCATATCACAGCAATATATGAGCACCCATGTTTATAGCAGCGCAATTTGTAATAGCTAAACTGTGAAAGCAACACAAATGTCCATCCACTGAGGAATGGATAAAAAAATTGTGGCACTTCTGTATAATGGAATATTACTCAGCTATAAAGAAAGATAAACTCGAGGCTTATACAGATAATTTGTCACAACCAGAGACCATACTCATAAGTTAAATAAACAAGACCTCTATGTGTAAGCAATATATTATCTCACTAGTGTTAGAACCTGAAAGAGTGAATAAAAGGAAGTAGAACAGACATTGTGAAATGAAAGAAACACTCTTAAAAGTAAATAGCAACTGGGTGAGTGAAAAAAGAAAGGAAAGAAAGCGAAATTTGTATGTATAAAGGGAAATTATGTATTTATGTATGTACAGGATAGCTAGAATAGTTGAATTACTGACTTCTATTGCTTTACTGAAAGGAACAGTTAATGATTAATTATTTGATCAATCTTGCCTGTCTTTATTTGTTCTCCTGAGAAACCACTTTGAAGATATCAATATGTAGTACAACAACCATTGATAATTTCCTACTACTTTGTTTGTAACACTGTATTGCTTGTATTGTTCTTATGCTATTTTGTAAATGGATGTCTGTCTGTTAATATTTTCCTTCTTTTATATTTAAAATAAATTTTTTTTTTTTTTTTTTTTTGGCAGTACTGGGGATTGAACTCAGGACCCAGCGCCTGCTAGGCAGGCGCTTATTCCACTGAACTATATCCCCAGCCCCTAAAATAAATTTTAAAAATTGTTGACCAATAAATGTAAGTTCTACTTCAGCCTGGAAATATGAATACCATAACAACTGCTATGTTTCCACAGAAGAAGCTGAGAATCTGTAAATTGTCTGGAAGGAGATTGTGTGTCTTAACAAATAATTTGAAAACAACCTGGATTTTCTTAATTTAAATGATATGAATCCACAGAATTGATGTTATTAGGGAAGCAAAATTTTAAAAAGAATTTTTAAAATGTGAACCTGTTCCTTCTCTGGTTGGTTAATTAAATGAAGCAGAGGCACTATCCTAAAGCAAATTATGGGATGTTTACTTTGGTGTGACACCAGCTGCAATTTCAATAACCAGAAAATATATACTTTTTTTTCTTTCAAGTGGTGGAGTAATAATTCTGACCACAGACTGAATAGTTTCTTTTCTTTCCATATTTATTTGTGAAATCAATTAATCTAAATACTTTTGCAATTTGTTTATTATTAACATCATCACTTTTTACTTTTATTTGAGATGAGTTAAGTGTTTCTGTGACCAAGTTTTGAGATGCTTGCATCTCCTTCTCAAGGTGATTTCCAGATTCTTTTTGCTCTGAGCCAAAAATTGGTCAAGACAAGTGCAAAGGGTCCCAAAGTTCTATCAAAGGTAGAAAAATAACCAGGCTCTGCAGAGCGACGTTGGGCCAACTGAAAATAAGGAAAGAAGCACACTGTCAGCGGGAGGGTGAGTGTCTTGGTTAGTTTTCTCTCATTCCTAAGACAAAATACCCGATGCCCAAAATTAAGGAAAGAAAAGTGTGTTTAGCTAAAAGTTTATGGAGGTTTCAACCCACGCTCAGCTGGCTCCAAGGCAGAGTGGCACATGGCAGAGGGCAAAGGTCATGGGGCAAGAAAAGAGCAAAGCACCCAGAGCAAAAGGGAGGGGCTGCAGAGTGGAGCAGCCGCTTTCCCTCCTTTACGTGTACAAACTACCTGCCCCAGGGTGAGGGCGGTGCTCACACCGCGCTCCCAGCATTGGGTTATGGATCAGCCATAAACTCTGAAAGTCCGCCTCAGGACTGCATAAGGCTCTGGGGGGACATCCAGACACAAGTGAGCCTCCACGGAGAGAGTGTGGGTGCAAAAACTCAAAGTGGATGTCCTCTCTGTGTCCCCCAGTGCTCAGGCTGACAGCATGTCCAACCTTCCTATGGGAAACTTGCTCTGGTTCTCATAAGAGGTCCACAGGCAGGGCTTTGGAAACTGTTGTGTGCATTTGTTAAGGGGTTTTGTAATTAACAGATCACAACTACCCCCAGCCAGTTTTGCTGTGCCCTAATCTCCAGCCTCACTTCCACTATATGCAAAAATATACTGAAAAGCTATAAATAATATTGATATTGATGATCCGCAAAGCAAATTAGAGGTTCCATGAGGACATACATGATAGTTTCATTTTTGAACTGAATCAGGTATGGTATTGCCATTCTGGTGGTCTTAGACACACAAATGCCCAACCTCACTGAAAGAAATAACCACAGAGAACTTCCATGGACAAGATCAGGCTTCGAATGGAAGAAGCCACAAATGCAGGGTTAGATAGGATCCTCAGGAAAGTGAAGGCAGGTTAATATCAATGGCTAGGAAATTAAGCAGGAGAGTTACAGCCTAATCACAATTTACCAGTTTAGGAGGTCAGAAACAAAAGGGCAATTACTATTAAAATGTATAAATACATCATATTTTCAAATTCATTTATTATCAAGCTTCATTTCTTCTGCAGAAATTAATTTTTAAAGACTTGGGACTACAGAGTAGTGTGTCACTTTTAAGCACATTAAGGCAAAATCATATAGGAACGGTATATTTTCCTACACAGCTGTGTTTGATGAATTAAATAGAGACTCAATGTGAGCGTAGGAGAAATAGATACAAAAAAGCTGGAAGAAATCACTGGTCTCATCCTAAACTGTTGTCAGTTATGAAGTGAGCATTGCTACTGCCTTGAGAAAAGCAGTTTTCCTATCTTATCATCATTTGAATTGAAGGAAAAAGCCAACTGTTTTTTAACCCTTTACTCTTTCTTTAAATGTATTTGCTTCTACGTCCTGGCATTCATGATGATTAAAAGTACATTTAAATTAGGTTTTAGCTACTGTATATGGCTAGAGAATAACTTCATTTTATCTGTATCTCACAGAAATATGGAAAAGTAGAATAGTTCTTTATTCACAGATGAAAAAGAGAACTGAGATATACCCAAGATTACATGTGTGGTTACTGACTACAAAGCCCAGACTTGCAATATTCTTTAATCATCCTGCATCAAAGGCAGGTGTCATGGGAAAACTGTCAAGTCTGAGAAGGCCAAGAGGTAGAGATGAGGTTATTTCATTCCTCAGTCATTGATGTATTTATGTTTATCATTCAAATACATCTGTGTTTCTTCATTGCTTCATCCCTTCATTAACCTACTCGTTTTGCAATACATGGTACAGTCTAAGACACATACTTGTGATAGAAAAATGAAGTTTGTATATGTAATTGAGATATATATATAGAGAGAAAAACAAAACAGTTCATGTATAGGGTAAACTTACAAAGTATTTTAACTGTGTGGCTTCTGGAAACAAAGTTAAAACTGTTGGTATAATTTTTTTGGCACAACAAATGAGCAATCAGCATTTGTTGCAATTATCAAGCTGAGTGACGAGTGTGATGAGGGTGCTAAGTGAAACCTGCATGGAGCAGAAAAAAGAAAAAAAAACCTGCCTCCTAGATTTTGCAGCTAATACTAAATAAATCATCTCAATCAAGCCAATAAAATGCAGTAACACAAACACAGACAAAAGTTTAAAACATGTTTATTAGAGACATTACTCCTATAAATTGTGTCTTCCAAGAATTCTATTTTTGTCTTAGTGACTACAACACACAGTTATCAAGAAAAAGTTCTCTAAATTATGAAATGGGGTACAATAGGAAGAGAAGCAAGTGATTTTGAATTCTTGAAGCTTCTTTAATGATCTCATCTGGACTACAATAAAGTACAAAATCTCTCGAAATATTTATCTTGTTAACCCTGTGAATCTACATAACTGCGGCCTGAGGCTCTACAAAGACCTAAAACATCTAGAAATTAACTACTCCTTGAAGAAAATGAAATGTAGTTTAATTTATTTTAAAAATGCTAGGAAACTCTTCCCTGTTTCCGGATGACAGAGACAACTGACTAAAGTATCTGTGGCTTTTGTAATGGACATTAGTTTATGAGAGGACTTAATTGACAGGTTTCTAGTCTTAAAGTCGGAATGACTAACACATGCATATTCTTGAGAGAGACCGAAGGGCTCCACACCTGCGGGGCTGATGAAGTTCTCTTAGGGAAGATAACGTGCTCATTACTGTCTCCATTTAAAAGATGATGTAACAGGCTCATACAATCTATAGCCCGTGCAAATTGCAAGTGCCATCGCTGTCATTCATATAAATCCACATGCCGGTAGTTCTGGCCAACTGGAGAGGGAGGTGGTGTACTTGAGCAATGAATCTGCAGCACTGACCTTCACCCATCCCTCCAAAGCCTGTTGAGGCGGATGCCGGGCAGAGCACCTCCCACAGGCGCGGTTCTCACAACTGCAAAGAAGAACCAAAAAAACAACAAAAACAAACCCTGTGAGAAGGCCAAAGAGAAACTTCCGAAGCATCTGAGTGAAAGCGTGAAGCAGTTGCGACAATAGCGAGGGCACTTGCGGAGAACCAAAATGCAGGGGGGCGCGTTACTGAGTGTGGGGAATGACTCAATCCTCAATATACTCATTGTCCTCCTCCAGAGCAAAACAGAAGACACGTGTGATAAATGTCAGCATGGGAGGGACAGAAATCACAAAATCAGAGAAGTCTTAGATCTCCTGGCCCTGTCACCTCATGGCACACAAGGGAACATAAATGGTGAGGGGCAAGTAGAAAACAAGACTGACCAAACCGGCTGAGGACAGAGCTCAAACTGCAAGCCAGAGTGTGAGTCCTAAACGCTTGGTCTTTTTGCTAAACGACCCTAACTTCCTGATACGTACATAAAGACATTAAGACTTCCAGAAATTTCTCTCCTCTCTAAGTCTGACACATTTCAGTATTGCGGGCTGCCAGAATGGTCTTCCTTTTCCTCTCTCTCAAGACTGCAGGATTTTGACTTGTTTAAAAAAGGAACTGCAAAAAAGGCTTGCATTGATGTGCAAAATATGCATTATTCGCACAAACGTGAGGCAATATGAAACTCAGATCTCTGTTTTCTTCATTGCTCAGATTAAAGGAATAAAATTCTTCCACAGTTTCCCCATGCAAAAAATAGCACTTGTTAAAAAATGATCTCTTCTGTTCACTGACTAATCAGTGAGATACTTCACAGAGCTGTATTTTCATTGTGTCTTAACACAAATTCAATGGATAAGGGAGTCCTAGGAAATTTGGGGGATTTTCCCCCAAGCAAAATGAACACTGGCTTTCCTGGTGAGAAAGAAGAAATGACATCTTTCTGATTTTCATTTCATGGTTCTAATGAAGAGATATTAGGAAAATAATCTTGAGGTGCCATAAAAATTGTTATTGGCAACTATTTCAGTAAGTATGCCATAGTGACACAGAGACACATAAACATCATGTAAAATACATATTTTAAATGTTCTATGAGGGGAGAAATTTGCTAATTTAACTTTAATTTATACCTTGAAAACATAGCTGGAATGCAAAATGAAATCCAAAGACCCTATGACAGTAAACCAACTCAGATATGCATCTCATAAGAACAATCTTTGAAATCAAAAAAAATAACACATAGAGAAACATCAAGCTTTTTTAGAAAACAAGTAATACTAGTTAGGAAAGTCATTTAAATTGCAACTTGGTCCTGTGCACTTGGTGGATGTTCAATAAATATTTGATGAATAATCGTTATGGTTGATACATTGTGTCACTTTGGGGAGTCTAGAGATTTAGCTGAGTGATTCAGCAGGAAACCAGGGTGCTTACTTTGTATACATCCTGAGCATGTGGAAGAGGAGGGCATGGAGACAGTGTAAGAGCTACATGCCCCCTGGGTGGGGGTAGCCTATTTACAAAGTAAGGGAAGGAAAGAGGCTGCTTGCTGCCATTTCTCCCTTTTGCTGGTTGTTTGTGCTGTGCTCTGCTGTCATGAACGTTTGGCCTCTGCCATGTGCTACTCTGCCTCAGAACCAGCCAAATATGGACTGAAACCTCCACAAACTGTAAGCTAAATAAACCTTCCCTTCCTTCTTTTTGGGTGTTGGGTATTTTGTCTCAGCAATGAGAAAAAAGTAACCAGGACAGAATTTGGTATGAGGAGTGGGGTTGTTGCTGTTACTATGCCTGACCACGTGGTTCAAGAGCCTTTGAAAATGGCTTCTGGAAAGAGTTTGGAAAAGTTCAGAGATTTCGCCTGAGATGTGCTAGAACAACTTCAGCTATTCTGTCTGGGAGATTCTGGTGAGAGCTCAGAAGGCCAGAAGTATGATAGAAATCCTGCTGGTAAAGACTGGGTTCAGAAGGTTTCTGCTGGAAAGAAGGACTTCATTGGTGGTTGGACTCCAGACAATGTATGTTATGGCTTGGCAGAAGTTTGTCTGCATTTTGCTCCTGTCCAGAGACTTTGCCTAAGACTGAGATTAAGGGCAGCAGCGAACTGAGTAATCTGGCAAAAGAAATTTCAAGGCAGTTGAATGTTGGGGCAGTGGCATGGCTATTGTTGGGGGCTTTTAGCCAGATTTATATTGACAATCAAGAGGAAAGAGCCCAGCAGGATGATTTAAAATGTTGTGAGTTTGGTCAGAAAAGAAGCTCCAGTAAAGCTGTGGGTTGCAAAGATAAGGCTAAGGAGATTTCTATTGGTGAGACAGAACAAGAGAATGAAAAAGATGGCCTGAAGGCATCACAAGAAGCAAGTCTCCAACCTTTGCATTCTCAAAACTGCCTTGAGAAGGAAGCTGTAGAGCGTCATGTTCCAGAATGGCAGAGTCGGCCACACCAGGTTCTGGAATGGAAGCAGCATAATTTATTCCTCAGAACTGGATTCAGAGTGCCCAGCAATCCAGGCACTCAACCCATATGGACAAGAGAGAGAAAAGTTTGGCTACTGCTGTAGGTGGCAACAGACCTTGGCATCATCCATAGGCCCTGGTTTTAGGTGCATGGAGAATGCAAGAGTTCTGAGGTTAAAGAGGCTTCCTCCTAGATTTCAGAAAGCCTGGGAGGCCAGGGAGTGTGCCCCTGAGAGAGTAACGTGTGAAGCTGTGAGTGTGAAGCAAAAGGTGCGTTGGAGACCCGAGAAGTTCAGGAAAGCCAGGACTGTGGATCATCTGAGGAAAGCTGCAAGGAGGGAGCAAATCAAGTCTAAGAGAGAAGCCGTGGGAGCTGTAACCACCAGAAGTGCCCTAGGGGTGGACTCATGCAAACCCTTTGGAACTCACAGTGTACCACAAGTGGCTTCAGATGCTGCATGTGGAATTACAGGACAGAATGCTAGCCCTGCTGGATTTTGGACTTGCTTTGGTCCCAGTGTTCTATATCCCCTGTTGGTACCTTTTGGAATGGTAATGTGTATTTTGTGCCATTGAATGTTGGGAAGTGTTTCACTTTTCATTTGTATGGGGGCTGGGGCTTGTAACTGAAGAGTTTGCCTTACATCTCAGAGGAGACTTGGGACTCAGACTTTTCAGTAATGCTGAAACCATAGGACTTTGGCAACTCTTACAGATAGACTAAATGCCTTTTGTGCAAAGGGATGTGCATGAGTCTTTAGGGGGTAAAATGTTATGGTTCTAATGTAATATAATGTCTTTGTATCTGGAAACTGGTTTAAGAAAATGTGTCTGGTTGTCAAGTTGGCAAAGGTTGGAATGTTATGGTTGATGCATTGTGTCACCTTGGGGAATCTAGAGGTTTAGCTGAGTGATTCAGCAGTAAGCCAGGGTGCTTACTTTGTATACCTCCTGAGCCTATGGAAGAGGAGGGCATGGAGATTGTGTGAGAGCTACATACCCCCTGGGTGGGGGTAGCCTGTTTGCAACGTAAGGGAAGGAAAGAGGCTGCTTGCTGCCATTCCTCCCTTTTGCTGGTTGTTTCTGCTGTGCTCTGCTGCCATGAATGTTTGCCCTCTGCCATGTGACACTATGCATCAGAACCAGCCAAATATGGACTGAAACCTCCTTAAACTATAAGCTAAATAAACCTTCCCTTCCTTCCTTTTGGGTGTTAGGTATTTTGTCTCAGCAATGAGAAAAAAAAAAAAAAGTAACCAAGAGAATAATCTAAATCAGTTCACTACAATGATGAGAATATATACACAGATAACTAAAAAGGAAAATTGCTGCACTTATTGGGAACATTTTATGAGAGTTTATTCTGTGCTAATTATTGCTTTAAATGCTACTTACCTAGTACTATGTTACAGTGAAATTATGTAACTTATTTTTGATTTTTGCAAAGTTTCACAGCTAAGAGTGTGGCCTAAATCTCACAAGAGACTTCTCTTTGAACTTTTGAAAAATCTTAGAATTGTTGAGACTTTGAGGAAAGGATTGTTTTTATTTGTACAAAAGATAGTTTTATTCGGTTAAATGAAACTGTGAATTTGCTTTTGTCTGTATTTAGAGATGAAGTATGGTTTAAGGAGTTGATCTGGGTTGAAACTGATCAGGAGTGAGATATGGTATTTAAAGCAGAGGGTCAGCTTTATTGGCTTTGGGACCCATCCTGGCAATTGGTGGGGCACATTTCTGGATGGTTCTCTGTGGTTTATAATGTATTGTTTTCAATATTATATATGTACCCTGAACCATTTTCAGACTGGAGCTCTTCTCCTGCTCTACTTCCTGGTTGTTATGAACCAAACATCATGCTCTGCCACATCCTCTACCAGTATGTCTGTGTTGAGACACCTTACCATGGACTGAATCATCTGAACCATGAACCAAACATCTCCTCTAAACTGTGAATGTTGGATGTTATGTCAGCAGTGGGAAAGCTAACTAACACAAACACACTATCCAAACTTTCCCTCCCAAATATTCAGTGTTAAAACTGAAAAGCAAATACAGAGTCTTAACTTTGAAGATTAAAAACTTAGTCACTGAATGCTATTGTTCTCTTCTCTATTCATGGGTAAACAATATTTAGTCAATGTATTTTGCTTAGAAGCATAAAAAGAAATGATTCTTACGAATTTCTATCTTAATAAAATATGCAAAGAATTTTCCCATGTGTTCATGGCATATCTTTGAGGCATATCACATTCAAATTCACCAGGAATAAAGCTGAAAAACAAATCTACAAAAGCAAATGTTATGCACAGTCAACCTAGTCTGTACTTGCACAAATACATAAAACTGCATAATTTACTATGGCTGCCTATTCTGTTATTGGAAGTATCAGTAAATATGTTTCATTCTCGTTATTTTCTCTATTTAGGGAGAGTGGCTACTCTGAGTGATGACATAATTTGAGAATCATCGTATTAATACAATAATCTCTATTTTTACACCTTTAAGAACAACTTCAGTCCAAAGGAAGACAGCTATTTGCATATGCTACTATGAGAAATTTTTGGTTTATATTAAGTGAATAAAAAAGCCAGACCTCAGGAAATATGAATACTATAACATGTTAAAAAGGGATACAAGTTCATGTGTATTTATTTTATTTTAAAAATATAGAAAGACAATTAACAAACAAAAACAAGAAAAGTGTTTGGGGAAAACAATGATCATAGAAACTAATTTCCTGTAATACAGCATCATTTTAGGTTTGATATCAGAGTTGTGGTTTGAATTTAAATGTTTGTAAATTTAAGTTTTTTATATTTTAAAGTCTCATGCATAATATTAAGATTTTATGGCATTAAAATGAACCTTAGTAGCAAATGAATGGCTTAACAAAACAGAGATTGCAATTTTCTTAACTTCTAACATGGTTAGTTAACAAACTATGTCTATAAGGAGAGATATGTCCTAAGGTGAAATAGACCAGAAACGTTATTAAAATACTTCAGAATTCATAGCGTTATAAGTAAGATAGTGTTCTGAAACATACATCAAATATGTTTTTATATATATAGTGTTGTATATATATATGTATATGTGTGTGTGTATGTGTGTGTGTGTGTGTGTGTGTATAGTGTTGTGTGTATGTGTGCACATATATATGTAGTGGTCCCCATCTGTCCCAGGAGTTATGTTCCAGAGACCCCTATGATAGGTCAAAATCCGCAAAGTAGTGGAGTTATATTTATTTTATCATTTATATCTATTTTAAGGCTTTATAAGGCTTTTTAAGCCTTCCCACACTCCTATAAACCTTTCCCACACTCTTACAAACACTTCATATGCTTTTAAACAATTTGTACACCTTAAATCTACGTAATTTTAACAACAGGTAAAATTCTATATAAATACCTATATGCTAAAAAATCCTGCAATATAGCAAAAACTCCCCGATACAGTTAGATATATTAAAAAAAAAAAAACCCTGCAATACAGTGAAGCTATAATAAGTAAACCACAATACCGTGAGGGATGACTGTGTGCATGCACCAGTGTGTGGAAAGCAAAATCATTCACTAACAGGTGAGGGGTTAATTACAACAAGGCCAAAGTGGGTGGAGAAGTATAAAAACAGAGAAATGTACGTTAAGTGAAGGAGAGAAGATGTTTACTAGGAGGGATAGTCGCTTTTAAATTAAATAAAAATTTAGCAACTTTAAAATTAATTGGAAATGCCCAGATATATTTTAATAAGCAAGGATTGAGTCTCAGGATTGATAATAATATTTATCAATATCCAAACAAAATGTTTTAACAAATGGCTCACAACTTGTAGTCATCTACTTTATTTGTGCCAGCGTTAAGATATGTACTTTTCAAGATTGCTTATCGTGCCCAGGTATGATTGTGCATGCCTGCGATAGCAACACTTGGGAGACTGAGGCAGGTGGATTGCTGGGACTGTGAGGCCAGCCTGGGCCATGTAGTGAGTTCAAGGCTGGCCTGAGCCAGTAAAGTCAAGGGTAGTCTGTATTACCAAGTGAGGCCCTGTGTCATACATAGAAAAAAAAATTTATCATGGCATCTTCTGCAAACACAAAGTTAAGAAATAATGCAACTGTCTAATCATAGGGGAATAGTTAAAACTAGCAGAAACAATGTCAAAAATGATATTTCTACAACAGTGGTTCTCAACATCGACAGCTTTGCCCTCTATGGTGCATTTAGCAAAAAGTGGATATTTGTGCCTGTCCCGTTCAGGGAAAAGCTTATTACTGGCCTCTGGTCAGCACAGGCATTGTCTTGCACAGTGTGAACAAAACATAAAACCCTTATAATAAAGAAAATTTTCTACAAAATAACAATGCTACTGTTGTTGAGAAACCCTGATGTACACATAGTTCTGTGCATCCATAACAGAGAAAAGGGTGATCTCCAGAAAGTATCACATCTCTTAAGAATGCTTGTATCTGGTAATCTGAGCAACTTATGTGACGAAAACAATTTACAGTATAACACCCAGTGATGAATTCTTACAGTCCTGCCTAGTGCCCTACGTGTTGCCTCTAATGTTCTTTTAAATTATTCTCTTCTTATTCTCTTTAATGATTTGGTCAATCTTCTGTTCTTACATCTGGTAATCTCATCAACTACATTGAAGATAACAATATGTAATATAACAACCACTGTTCATCACTTTGATTTGGTTTGAAAGCTTGTATCATTTTTAATGTCCTTATTTTGTGCTTTTTTATTTTGCTTTTGTTCTTTTTTTTTTTTTTGTACTATTTTCTTTAAAATAAAAAAGGGATGCTACTTGCTGCTAAATGCCAATGAAGTAGCAATTCCAAAATTCTGAAGTTGAATGAATGGGGGCAGAAGTAAAAAAATGCTTCTTCCAGGTTTGTCCTTGGAGCCTGTATCCTTTCTTCCATACACTCTATGTCTTTTTTTGGAGGAAATGGGTGCCTGGCAAATATAGAAAATGCCGGGAAAAACTCCATATGTCTACAAGATCACACAATAGAAAAGAGCTGGTATCAGCCTAAAAGTGAGCCCAAGGCCTCACAAGGGCCCAAGCCGGACATCAGCAAGTGGGTGTCAAGTAGCCATCCATTATGCAAAACCTCTAAAGACACTGGGTGTTTTATTTTACTGATTAGGATGGTTATGCACAGGATTCATGTATGAAGATCCTATGCATCAGAGAGGTGAAGGAAAGTCAAAGAGTGAAAGAGTTAAAATGACTGAACATCAGCCAAAGTAGCCAAATGAGCTAGGTAGGGGAAGCCTGTTTAACTCACATGGGAATTGGCTGGCAGATCTATATGGAAGTTTGTTTTCGGAGTCTGTTGGAGAGAACGGAAAGAAAATTCAAAATTGCATGTCTTTTAATGAAGAAAATACACAGAAGAGAGGAAGCACAGAGTCTACTATACACAGAAGGAAGGGCACACATTAACATAGTCATAAAACTCATTATGGAGAACAAGAAGTCCGTAGATGACTTTAAACTAGGTAATAAAAGTCATATGTACACTGGAACTAAAATATCATCTGTAAATGGCAAAAGAAACACTGAAAATAATGAGAAGTGGCTGTCTCTAGGAATAGCATGCAGCGGAGAAAAAAGAAACAGCTCCTTACAATACACTAGTACTATTTAACCAGTACAGTCCCCAGTGTAAGATCACCTGACTTAATATCTTAGCTGTATGATTGTGCAAAAATGTACCCACAGACCATTTGGGTATGATAGTCCACGTTACATGAGATATTTAGTGCTTCATTACAACACTGCTTTGTGTTACATGAATTTGTCCAACCACAGACTAATGTGAGCATTTACAGCACAGTTAAGAAAAGTAGGGTAAACAGTTGTGTTCAGTAGGTTATGTGTATCTTGACATAAGGTATTCTCAACTTACAGTGGGTTCATCAGGATATAAAACCATTACAAATGGAGGAGAATTTTCATGTGTGCACGTGTGTGTGTGTGTGTGTATGCAATTTTTATTAATCTTAGTTTATTTAATACAAATACAATTTAAATTTTAAAAGGTAGAATGATGTTGAGAGGAGTAATTATAAGACAATGTGGAGTGCAAACAGCCACCTTAGTATTCACAGCCCTGTGTAATACATTGTCAGTTCCCCCTCGGTCAGCTGTGCACATCTGGACAATATCATGTTTTTCTGCTAATGTATTTTGCTTAGTTGCCCCTGTACTCACACCAATAATTCTCCTTGGAAGAACTTCTTTCTTTCTCTACCCTATTAAATTATACTTGTTTTCAAAATACAGCCACATTCCTAACTCCTACAAAGAAATTTGTCTACAAGCTGATATGCAGAAGTGATTTTCTGTGGAATTATTTTCTACTGTTTTGCACTTGACTATGCAATAGTTTAGAAACAATTTTTAGCATCAAATATTTCTTCCACAGTAACCTTTCAAGCTACAAAAAAGAAGCAATCGTACTGTCCCATAGTAGATGTACAATGTATGTAGTTTAAAATTAAATCACAGTTAACAAAAGTATATCTGTGTCCCATTTACCATCCACAAAACTTTTCCATACAAATTTCATTTAAAAATATTACAAATCAAATCTCAAATCAAAATAACTGGGATCAAATATGAAGGACTCCTGCAACTTTAAACGTGTCCCTTTCCAACTCAAATGTAAGTGGCATACATACACTAGAAGTACTGATTGCTATTTTTCCTGCTCTCTAAAGCCTGTGATCCTTTTGATATTTGTCCATTATTTGCAGTAAGGTTTAAAAGAACAATTTAAAACAAAAGAAGATTCAAAGTTAGTTTAAAAAAAAGAAAGAGGTAGCAGTTCAAGACAAAACTATTCTGGTCTTTGGCAAAATCCCCCTAAGCATAAACAACTTCTAACACATATCGTAAGTGTTATTGCTTTTAATTTATGTTTGCATATTCTGTTTTTCAATGAGCCTTTTTTCCAGAGGTGTCTTAGACTGGGGCCTCTGACACCAGTAAAAACTGTAGGCACTTTCCTTAATACCAGTGAAAGAAATGAAAAACAATGAGCTGCCAGTATCGATGTTCCTTTCAAAGTTTGGTCTTCATTGGAACACAGGCATTGAAAACTCCAACACATAAATACTTACTCTTACCTAAGGCTGTGTTTTTTCCTAAGAAGGACAACTATTACCAGATTGTCTGTAAAGCAAACACATATGAATACAGAAACAAGTACAGCATATAGCTGACTCTGACAGGGGGAGTGCTTCTTAAAGGGAAAATTTTAGAAAATATAATAAATATTATCACATCTCAATAAGGAGTGAAAGTCATTGCCCAGGGTCTTTTCAAGTCGAAGATTCTTAATATTATCAACACAGGTATGGAGAGATTATAAATATCTTATTACAGTAAACACATTAGAGAAAGACCAAAAGATGATGTTTGATTACAAAGTAAAGAAAGTGATTAATTACAGTATTCCTGTCACTCACAGGGCCTGGGAAGAAAAAAATTACAAAGCTTTATTTAATGACCAGAGGCTAGAAGAAAGAAAGAAAGAAAAATAGCATTTTATGTCCTTACCCTGTGGTTGAACTCAGCCTGGTATGCTAATTGGAAATTATTGCATTATTAAGAATGCAAAATTATATAATGAAGATGAGGTCAAAATTGGTCACAAAGGTGCAAGCACGTTTTTATTGATTACCTATGATATGCCCTGATTTATGCTTAGTATTGTGCCTAAGATGGCCTGGTGATTAATTTCCCACATATTTCAAACGTCAATAAGACCCCCCAACATATTGGAACTATCACATCAGCAGTTCTTTGCTATGTAACATAGGGAAGTACCCTATAGAATAGTGATTGCAACTAGCTCGCTGAATCTCTATCTATGCAAACAAGACAGAGGCCTATTAAAGAAGAGTACTTCCTGATGAAAAGTAAAAGAAAATTTAACTATGAGTGGAGATACAAGGTTGCTAATCATGCAACTATCATTAGAGTGTTACTAGTCACCTTCTGGCCATGGAGGAGATTTCAAGTTCATTAAAGTATTTCTAGGAGTATAGGTACAATGCAAGGCTTCCCCTAGGACTATCCTGCAAGGTACCCAGTCCCTTCTGGACATCACAGGGCAACTGTCCACAGAGATGCACATAGAGACACCACATGTCACAAGATATGTGCCTTTATTGCAGTACAGGTAACAGGAACAGAGTGAGGAAGTGTTCTCATGCGCTTCCAGGTGAAGAACCACTGTCTTGAATTGAGGTGTGAAGAAGGATTCCATGATGGGGTTTAAGTACAGCTCACTGGTCTGGGAGACTCCACCGCCACAAGCTTCTAGGACACTTTTTAAAAAACCCAAGTGGGTGGATCTTCCAGTGCTTTTACCCTAGATCTAAGCATGTAACTGAAATACAACAAATTTCAAGCACTCCAATAGATTTTTATCTCTTTTCTCAAATAACATCCTGCAGTGTCTCTCAAAAAACCCTATTGTTTCCCTAAAACCAATTTATACTGAATGCTCAAAGAAGACCCTAAACCTTATTTCCATGAAGTGTTAGTTTTTTAGTTTTCAAAAATTAAACAAGAGAGCATATTAAAATAAAAGAATATTAATCCCGAAAGATTTCCAAAGAGATAAAATGACGTATTTATGGTACATAGTTAAAGCATGTCAAAGAACACAAATTAAAACTCAGTTCTTATTTCCTCTTAAATCTGTCACACTATTAATAACAGTTTCAATAACTTCTAGGTTCTCAAATGCATGGTATCTGATCCCCATAATAGTAGCAAAACTATATTGTAAATAAATTAGATACAATCCAGAAATTAGTAAAGCAAGACTCAATAAAGTTAAATAATGGCTCCAATTTTCAGAATAAGTGAACCAATCAGCTTGACACAGTATGTAAGATTCTAAATTCCTTTTCACTAAAATTTAACCCAATTAGCATGGAGTATAAGAAAGAAATACTAAGGAAGGCAAGTTGTATAGCCTCAAAATGTGCCAGTTTTAACATTAGAAGTAGAAGAATTCCTAAAACTGAGAGGAAAATCTAATCTTTTTTGAAGTGATTACGAAGTCCTATGTAATACTAACCAAATTTTGCAAACTTTTCATGCTGTACAGTGTCCCTGAGAAAACAGTGAGGACCCAGGGGTCTCCTCTCTCAGCCTGAGCCTCGTTGGAGTTGGATGGATGCCAGCAGCTTCTTGCAGTGTGAATGATGTAGAAACACACTCTTGCACATTTGTGAACATTGCTTCATTCAGTTGGTTATTTCAGTGTGGACATCTCAAGTGGCTTTTATCACTTGTCTGAAGTTCTCAGCTAAAGAATATAGTGGATATAACAAAAATAACAACTCTAAAAATATTAATTCATTCGGCTATACAGAGAATAAATGATCATGGTCAATATATACTTCAGATTACAAGTGGAAATGATCACACCAGGGACATGCAACTCACAGCATCTGCTTTCCCAGAGAACATGTCTACAGTAGATCAATAAGGTCTGAAACAAGCTGTCTCAGAGAGAGAGAGACTGAGATTTTTAGGGAACCACTGTAGTGAGTATTTGAGACTTAAACTGAATCCTCTAGTCTACTACTTAGCTCATTGTTATTTCTTACAAGACACATTAGATTGAACACCATTTCATTGGTTTAATCAGTCATTTTCAGAGGGTCTAGAATAATATTTATCAAATAGGAATTAATGTGATGCCTGAGATTATCTCCATAGTGACCTCAGAAAGATTGTTTCCTAAATCAGTCATTAAAATTAATATGTCCATCATTCCAAAGATACATGACAATTGCTTGCAGATAAAAAGTTGATATATTAAAGACAGATTTGATGAATAATCTGCAACCTTGGGTGCTATTGCTACTGCCATGCGTTGTTTGATTGAAAATGTTGGCTGGAGCATCAAAACTCATGTTTTTGAAGTATTCACATAGGATCTCAATTTTCTCAGAGCCATATAGATGCAGAAGGAGGATAAAATTATTTTTTTGGTCACATAGCAGTTGTCTGAACATCTCCTTATGCTTCTGACCTATATGAAAATGACTCATAGAATATACTGCCAACTCATTTACCATACATTTAGCCAATTTACTTTTAGCTTTTAAGACTCAGATTATTCTTATGTCACTCATAAACTGACAGAAAGAGTTTGGTAATATTCTCAAGTCAGGGAATTTTATTCCTGTAGTGACCAGGAAGACAAACAGACAAATCAGTCACAATCATTAGGTTGCATATAATAAGGTTACAATTTTTTTTTAAAAGATATAATGAAATAAATGTTTTAATTATACTACTCAGTAGATGAATGTTGAAAATTATGATTTATGCAGTCTGAATACATTATATGTATATATATATATATATATATATATATATATATATGAACACACACAAAAATTCATGGTATCACTGTTCAATAAAAATCTCTGTGGAAAAGTTTTAAGACAAAACAACTTTTTACTATTTTCCTCTGAAAAAATATGGAGACGTATACGCACACATTACTGTCATTTATTCTCAAAACCTGCCAATGCATAATCTTCAGGACTAAACCTTCATTTTCATCTTTTTGTGTGTGGTGCCAGGGATTGAACCCAGGGCTTTGTGCATACGAGGCAAGAGCTGTACCACTGAGCCACATCCCCAGCATCATTTTTATCCTTAATAATGGTACTTATTGTAATTGAGGGCTAGGTGTCTTGTGAGAAGAAATAACCAGAGCTAAAAGTTGATCTCGAAATTATGGCTCTTGATTAATGCCACACTCTTGAGAGTAATATACTTAGGTAAATTTGGGAAAGTATCATAAAATGTTAATTAATAATGTATAAATTTAAAATATCTACACAGAACACCTACAGTTTTGTTTGGGGACATATCTGAAATTTTCATACCCACCTAACATTCTCTGCTTATTGGCGATAGTTCTGCTTTATTTCTATGATTTTTATACCTCCCTAATCTTCTATTTCATGCCGCCAGGGAGTCAGATATGCAAAGGAGAAAATCACTTTTTATCGCAGAGCAGGGGGGCAACTACTGGGACGTTTGATTGACTGTGTCAACTTGAGTAAGAGGTTTCACGAAATCAGCTCAGCAACTCCGCATCCACCCTGGGGCGGCTTGTCGTCAGGGTGGCGTAAAGGAGAAATCAAGGAGAACATGCAACTGTTTTTTTGGTGGAGCTCCAGTGTCTGCCTTTACGTTGGACTGCATTTCCTGGCTTCCAGCGCAGACTGCATTCTGCTGCAGATCCGTTGGCCTCCCAGTGTAGACTCCAGATTTCCCCTGCAGACCCACTGGGCTCCTGAGAAGGGCTTACACGTGACACTGTGGTGAGCGCCAGACCTTCCACTGCGTTGTTTGGTCTCCGGAATGTGGACACAGTCAGCAGTCCTCATCCAACTCTGCGGGTGGCTATTGTAAGCCGACCTTTTAAATTCACATATATTCTTTTATCTTGTGTTATACCTATTTCTCTAGTAAGTGATGACCGATACAACATTTATGTCATTCCAGATTTCTTTGAAATTATTTACACTTGCAAATTGCATGGACTTTGTTCATGGCCTGTTCTCCAGAGACCGATTCTAAGTTTTCAGTGTCTACTTCTGAAAATTATAAGCAACCTACTTGCAAAAAGATTGGAAGGTTTGTATGTTTTGTTCTGAACCAAAACCAATTTTCATTCACTCTTTATTTTGGGAGAATGCACAGAGGAAAAATCACTTTGTCTCTACAGTGACTGTGTTGACGTGACAGCAAAATGAAGCTCCTTCAAACACATCAATAGCAATATTCTGGATGCTGTGGAAGTTACCTTACTTGTTCTTTTCAGGTATAATTAAGGTAAGGATCTTGATGAGGTCATCTTGGATTGCCAGGGTGCTTTCCCCAGACCAGTTATAAATGTCCATAGAAGCGATAACCAGGGAAGCCTTCACAGTCAGAAGAGGCTGGGGTAATGTGACCTAGAAGCAGATACTGGAGTAATAGTTCCATTAGTCACGAAGAGTTGGGAGAGCAAAGAATACAACATGAAGGGAAAAGTTACACTCAATTTCCAATGTGCTATGAAGAAGCAAAGACACCTATGCAAGGTGACTACATAGCTGTACATGTTGCATGTTTTCTTGCATATTGATGTATATGGGAAAATGTCTGTGCTTCTGTGTTTAGGTGATCAGATCCAGATGCCATGCTTAGAAAAACCATCCAAGCTATGTGGCAACATGAAGTGTATTTGAGGTGATGGAGAAAACATGTATCTTAATATTTTAATTCAATTAGAAGCTCCTTAGCAATAAGACAGATAAGTTACACAGGTAGTGTTAGATCTGAAGGTGAGAGTCTCTCTGTCATTCAGGCTACTGCTTTTGGAAGATGGGTCTTCTGTTGATCCATTCATTAATTGTATCCATGTACTATCTCTTTGTACACTGCTCACAGATCATCAACAAATATTTCTAGGACCTCACACATCTCAGGAACCAAACTAAACTTTCACTTTCTATTCACCCATGGACAAGTTTACTAAGGGTTACCTTGTTCTCCCTTATCCTTGAATATACATCTTTCCAATAAATAGCAAAGATGGATTATACCTCAGTTACATGTAGCCAGAAGGTAGACACTGTTACCATTGACTTCGAGATTTCAAAACCAAGGAGCATAACAGAAAATCTGGGTTTCTGGATTCTTCTATAAGGGCACAAGAAACTCTTGTAAGCATCATTTTCTTACTTATGAAATAGGGTGACCAGCAACAGTCAATATTAATAAGAAATCAAAATAGTAGATGATTCCAGCTCATCAATCCTAAATAAGGCTGAAATACATACAATATGCTAAAATGCATCTCTAGATCATTCCATCATGAAGTGAGTAGTGTTGAAGGGTCCCATATTCAAATGAAGTAATTAAAAATTCAAATACATTCTCTTTTCAGCTAACCAACTCGTACAAGGACAATGGCAGCAATTGTCTCTCCCAGAGCCAGATATCAGAGCAGCTCTTGTGTTTTTCCCAGATGGAGGAAGAGGGAACTCGGGCCAAATGCTAAAAGGGTTCGTAAGAGTAAAGGTCACTTTATGCAAAGCTTTGGATGAAGGGTTTGTCTTCATGACACAGGAAATATTTGACATAAAAATTTGACAATAATCTTTTATTTAATGTCTGTGAATGAACGCAACCACATCTCATAGTATATGATTACTGAGTACAGTTCATACATATTCGCTTCAGTACGTATAGAATAAAAAGGACAATGGTGACTTTGCAACCCAAGGGTTATTATTAGGGTTTGACAAGGCTGAGGATGTCAGCAAAAACTCAGAGAAAGATCAACTTTGCTAACTCAGTAGAGAAAGAAGCTGCAGAAAATCTTTCTTGTTTTCATTGATTAGTTTAGGTTTTAATATGTTGAAAAAAGAGACGGACTAACATATTTTTAGCAGTGTAGGTGTCCAAATATTTTGATTTAGGTAAAATATAAGAGATGTAGAATGTAAGCACATTTCTCCACATTTAATTAGAAAAATAGTTTACTTGTAATTAAAGCCTTCAGATAAAAAGCCTTTCATGACACATTCAATGAATTAAAAATCCCAAATGTATTAAATCTTCTCAGGTGTCCAAATCAACAAAGATTCATGCATTAATTGGAATTGACATAGGTTCTAAGGTATAGTTGTACAGTGTGATAATTTATTGCAATAATGCATTAGAATGTTTCTTGGCATGTGTAACTGTGCCAAGTAGACAATGAATAGAGAAAAGCGTAAAACATATATTCACATCTCTATTTTTAAGAAAAGAAAACAAGAAAGGATCAAAAGAAAACAAGGGCTTAATGTCTTATAAAGATATCATTCAAGAAAATAAAAACTTGTACTGAGGAGAGCTTACACTTTAATTCACCATGAAATTTGTTTTGAAAAAAATTTCTTGTTTTACAACATAGTAAAAATGTCTTATCAGCAAAATTGTACTTAAAGGGGAGAATACTTAAGGGCAGTAACAGTCTTAGCGCATTTCTAGGAAAACCTCAGGTACATTTATTGATGTCCTAATTGAGTACAAGTAAACAGTCCTCTGAAAAGTCTCTATGTAGTTTTCGGGAAAATAAAAATTTTCAACTACCTTAAAATGTCTTGAAATATGAGAATACATGTACCTCTCAACACATCCCCTGAAATCTCATTACCACAAGAGGTATTTATTTACTCATCAATAGGTCAACATTTCTGCATGTTACTTGTGGGTTCAGAATGTAGAAAATGCAAGTACAAACTCTGTTGGAGACAGGTAATCTAGGCAGTGAAAGTAGTGTCTGACACAATAAGCTGAAAATGCAAAGCATGCACCCCAGGTCCAATGCATGCTTCCAGATAGAGTACAGATGCCTTTGATTCTACTTAAATTCAGCTTTTTCACCAACACTTTCCCCAAAACCACGCACATTCATCCTACACACTTTGAAAAAGAACTGGAAATTCAGAGCTCACCAGGAGATAACTATGCATTGCAACAAAAAACAACAAAATCTAGAGGCATCCGAGGTCACAGATAAGTCAGGGCCACTGCCTGTGTTGCCCTAGCTGTGCCCAAAACAGCAGCTATAGCTGAAGGAATTAATATCGGCAATTACATGATAGAGGCACAGATGCTGATGTACGTGAAGGAAACAGAAGTGTAAGAGGGTGTGAGACTGGAGGCAGTTACTTAAGGTGCCAAGGGCTAGGAAATGACAACTGAAGATGCAGGACCTTTGCATGGAGAAGCTTACGTGAGCTTTCCTAGATCACACAAGATGGTGCATAGAACATTTGTTCTCCATATATTGTGCATTTAAGTCATATGCCTCGATGGTTATTAGCCTTTACCTGCAAATAATCTATCTAACATTTTAAGTTGTGTTGAAATTGGTTCAATGAAAATCTAAATAAGAGCAATCTGAATCTATGGAGCAAATATACCATTCAGTAACTCAGTCATAAAAGAACGTCTTACCAGTCCTATATACAAGGTGTAATTCTAGGCTAATACTGATAAAACATTTATTGTGCTAGATGCTTTGATGTATTTCCCATTTTTTTCTTCTTTTTCTTTTCCCCTCTCTGATCAAATGACAGGGGCAGAGGCAGGAGCAAGTGAAGGAGAGGGAACATACAAGAAACTCCTCAGCTTTCTAAAGCAGATTTCCAGCTCACTGCTCTTGCAGGGCACTGAGCAGTTTTTCTAGGATATACATGCATATGTATGCACACACACATCAATTCACCAAATTATTTTATAAAGAGAGGAATACACTAACCTAGAAAGTAAGGATGAATATTCAATAGCCACTTTCCTTAAAGCATTTTCTCCAATCTTCTGTCAAAAAGTTAAGTCTATTAGTGGTAATGGAATATATTATCATATGCCTACATATAGGATGGGTAGAAATGAACATCATAGACTCTAGATTACTGGGCCAGCCCAAAAGGACCTAAAGGGGGAAAATGAGATTCAGTAGACTCAGCCACAGACACGGAACTTCTATCCAGGTACATAGTAAAGTAATTTAATTCCGTCACCCTCTTTATACATACATATATAGTTACTACCTGTATCGCAATGATTCATTCCATCAACAAGATACGGAATATGCAGTGGTGGTTCCATCAGATCATAAAGGAGGTGGAAAACTTCTCTTTGCTCGTGTCAGGGCAGCCTCTGTAATGTCGCAGCACCGTGTATCACTCCCACGTTCACAGTACTGCGCGTATCAACCAACCTTCTGCTCTGCCCGTCACACACAAACACAGCACATGTGACAATACACAGTAAATCACACGTGATGATAATAAATGACCGTGTTACTTGCTGAAATAGGTATTGCATTATAATTTACATCATTATTTATTTATATCTTATTTATTAAAAATTTTTTGCTGTAGAACAAGGTGCATGCTAGGCCAGACAACAGCATACGTCTCACTCCGCACCTCCGGACGGCATCAAGGGGCCACAGGAGTGACTGATCTGCACCACTTGTGCCTGTGTTGCTGAGCAATGACAAAACCTGTTGGCAGTGCCCTTCTCCAAACAAATCCCTATGGTGCACAACGGTACACGTAATACAAACCAGTACATTTAAATCACACGTCGTAGCACATCTCACATGGCAGCTTGGGTCCTTCATCGCTGGGTGGCAAATCATCAAAATTCTGTCAGCTGAAAACACCACATAGGTATCTGCTTAGAGTTCTGTAGATCAGAGTGAGCCCAGATGGGCTCGGTGAAGGTCAAAATGAAAATGTCAGGAAGGGAGATTTCTTATGTTGCAGATCTGAAAAGAATCAACTTCCAGGTTCCTTCAAGATGATGACTGAATCAACTTGTTTGAGGGGTTAGACCAAGATTTCTCTTTTCTGACTGCTTTTGAGGAAACCTGTTCTTTAAAACACCAGCATTTATTCTCACTGCGTTATCTCCATCTTTTAACAAGTAAAGGTGTGATGCATCTTTCTCGTGCCTCTCAGTTTTCTGACCTTCCTGTGCCACCTCCAGGATAAATGTCTGTTTGGGCTTCACATAATTACATGGACAGTACTGGAAATCCAGCATGATTTCAATTCCATGCTGACCGCTTCTCAGACCTTAGCAATCATGAGTGTGAGATCCTCTTCACGTTCTAGGATGTGCGAGCTAACAGTAATTGTCAACTTGATTGGACTAACAGACTCCTAGACCGTCAAGTGGCTTATGTGGTCGCTGGCCTTCTGGAGGGATTCGCACAGGGAGGAAATCATAGTTGAATAGCCAGCTAAGGTCGGGGCTTGTTTGCAGGAAGTGGGTTATGCAGACACAGCCTTGGAGATTTCATCTGATCCCTGCCCCACTTTTTTTTAGGCTCCTTCCTACCTACGCCTTTTTCCAGCCACCGATGAAGAACTTTCTTCTCTGACTCCCTTCTGCCGAGGTGGCTCTGCCTTGGAATCACCCAGCTTCTGAAATCACGAGCCACAACAAATGTATCTTAAATTTCGGATGTCAGATATTTTATCTCACCAAAGGGAAAATGATCAGTACACTATAATTAGGGTTAGACACCTCTGGAGTAGCACTGAAAAAACATACTATTGTAGCCATTAAAAGTTACATTTCAAGAACTAGTCTTATCCTTTCCTCCATGTAAAAGACCATTAATAACGGTGAGAGATTATCCATATAGCTGGTGCTTTCTCCAGAAATGAAGACTGAAGGCACAACTGTGATAGTCTGGCCCTTGAGTGGCCTGTGCCTACCTCTCTGGGAGAGTAAACAGAGGTCAGTGACTCCTCCGGGGCTTCTGTGCTCAGATTTATAATCCTGGATTACCAGGGTGCCCAATGTGATGCTTTGTTGCATGAATTTTAACTTCCAAATTTAATAGGCTTAGGGATGAATATAGTGGTGTTTTAGACCAAAAAGGGTCTCTTCTTATTCTGTCATTACTGTTCTTTTCTGAAATGTATAGCTGGATGGCTGGACATTTATTTTTGAAAGTCAGCTTATTAAACCTCAGCCCAAACTCTAAAGGCTGACATTTTATACATGGTCTTCACATGCTCCAAAAATGTTTTAAGGGAACAGAAATAAGACTTTGTGAACTCGTACTTGAAACAGAATGTTTATTGAGTGGCCTTTTCGTGAACTTGTCATCCATACGTTCTCCAAGTATTTTTATCTACCATTTAGAAAAATGTCTTAAAAAAGACAGTATCATAAAACATAAACATTTATCTTATCTTCTACTTAACATGCTATTAATCTTACGTATTCTCATTAAACTTCTGGCGTACAACATTTCAGTTGTTTAGTATAAATGTGAGTCATTTTTTACATAGCGTGCAAACCATACATGTGTGGAACATATATATTTTTATTTATTTACATCTGCATTTATACTTTTATGTGTATAGTAAGCACATATTCTAATACACATTTGTGCATTTGTTTCTAATTACCTGAAAAAGCACTCATTTGAAAGTATTTATGTAACCAATGATAATTCCTAAAATATATTTTTCCAGACTATTTTTAAATTTTACCATGATTGTGAAGACTTGGCTGTAGGCAGGGCAGATTCCATTTGACTACATTGCTACTTAAAAAAATGACAGCACCAAAATGTGCCGTTTTGCTATCCCGGGAATTTAGAAGGGCTCAGAAGTAGTCTCCGAAAATAAATCTCCCACAAACCATCTCACTCATTCCTGTTTCATGACCCACTTTTTTCCGAAGCAAGTGGGAAGAGCTAGGACTCCACTTCCCCAGAGTGAGTGACAGAAGCTAGCGCCCTCTTCTCCAAAGCAGACAATAAAGCCTAGGAAGGTCGCCCTCTCCCAAAAGGACAGCTTCATTGCCAGCGAGTTCTGCCTCGCTCCAGCGGGGAGGAATGTCCCACAGTGTCCAAGAAGAATGTGAATAGGTCTTACGGCCTTCTGTCTTTTGCTGTTTGATCAGGCACTTTTGTCCAATTACATTTCTATTAGGCCTTTCATTTCTTTCATCAATCCAAGCAAAAATGCAGATGTTCATGAGTCTTCGACTGCTCATTTCTGAAATGTCCCATATCATATGCATCTTTGATCATTAAGTGTGCTACACTTTTCTCGCTAACTTGCCTTTGCTTCTAGAGGCGTCAGCCATGATTCCTATAATGTATTATGGAGAAAGGTGTCACAGCATTTTTGCCCACACCGCTGTTTCAGCCAGATTATTAAATCAAAATGGTGTATGCTGTGCTCCCAAGTCATTATGGGATGTGACAGCAGGTGTATAAAGACCCTGTGTATTACCTGTCACTGCACTTCCACCACTTTCCCTCTATTTTTAATCAACCTGAACCTGAATACAGATGTACAGAGTTCATTTTTTTCAAACATTATTTGGACCATTGTTCAGTTTTTCAAATATCACTGAAACATTGCCCACGTTTATTCAGGACTTCCTACCTGAAAATCACATTTAGTTTTCACTACTGCACCCTACTACATCTTTTCCATTAGGCATTTAAGCCATTTCCAATGTGGATGTACTTTTTTTTTGCTCTAAATTTTGTGAAGAGCGGATCTTATTGATTACATCCACTGATTTTTAAAGAATTTTGTGTAAGTAGATTTCCACAATGCCTATTTGAGATTAACATTTCATATTTACATTATGTTACTCATTCTTTTCCCACTTGTTTCTGCTTCCTTCCTGGCCCACCTGTACAGCCTGACAGCAGAGAGGAAATTCTGACCTCCCCTCGGGCTGATCAGTTCTGTGCAGTGAGGACAGACACTACAGTACTGGTGTCTTTGCTTTGTTTTCTTCAAGTTTTCCTCCTTTGCATACTGTGAACAAATTTCCACTTTTCTATTTTTTCTATTCACTGTAATTTATCAATGCACTTTCTTTTAGAATTTTTAATTTTAAAAGACCGTCTAACCAAAATGATTATCTATTGTTCACTGTAAGGCACATTATCTAAAATAATCTAAATAATCTTATAAAATCTCCATGTGTATTTACAGCTATAATTTACAAAATCATTCTAGCAAACAAAACAAGCCTACATTCTGCCCCTAATGGTGAGTTTGCTTAATAATTCTCTAAGTGCAAAATTTACTCTCAAAGGGCCTTTCCTTAACTTTTCAGCATCTGTTCTAGCAGAATCCAGAATGCTATTTAAGATTCCTTTGTGAGATTGTGTTGTCTTCCACAGCAGCATTCACAGTCTAGTTTTTTGTTTGTTTATTAAAAAAAAAACACTTTAAATGTCAGATTTCATCAGGAGTCATTTGCACTAAACTATTGTCCTTACTCAGACTCACCCTGGAGATTAGCTCTGCGTGGCTGATGCAGTGCAGACTGAGTTCAGGAGGCTTCTAGAGTCTCAGCAAGGCGGGGTTACTTCCTCATTCTCTGCTCCTCGCAACTCTAACAATTAAAATAGCAAATATTTTGCTGATCAACCTATTCACTTTTCAAATATTAACTTTCAAAACTCAAAAGCACCCTAAGATAACAGGTATTGGCATCATTCCTATGATGCAGGGGAGCAAGGTGAGTCACAGCAAGCCAAGTTCCACTCCTGAGTGGCACAGCCAGGGTCTGATTCCCGCGGGAAAGATCTATGCAAACACTATTCACCCTCAGCAACTGAGCTCACCATGCGCGCCACCCCTACCCAGCTGGGCTGTGCTAGTGATTATAATCTTTCCTTTATCAAAAATATTTTTCCTTAAATGTTACATGGATTTTTAAATGTCATAACTCTATTATTTATTACATTTTATTTCAAACTCAAATGGTACTTTTGAAATTTCAATGAATAGCCCAAAGGAAGTAATTTTCATAACCTTTGTCATTAGAAACCAGAAAATTACAAAAAATTAACTAATGCATGTTTTTTATTTATTTGCCTCTTACATATAAGACCTGGAAAATAGTACTACACATATATTACTTAATATCTCACACAGTGTGTGGCCCAGTGATTTGTGCATAATAAACGCATAGGAAATGATTTAGAGGAGTGCATCCTCAAATGTATTTTTGTCATTCTAATAAAATTACTTAAACATTGTATTCTTTCTTTGATTGATTTTCTTAATCTGTGACAAAATGATATATACATGGTTATTTACCACAAAAAAGCGTTTGTACTATTACTGATGTTACAAGAAAATGATATTTTTTCATAATTGTCTGACCATATTTTCTGTCCTATCATGTCAGTTATTCTTGAGTCAATAAGGAATGTGAATACATATACACTACTAAGAACAAATAATCCAAATGTAAGTATTTCAATTACCTATTCACTGATATATCAAATTACTTGAGAATGAAGGAAACTAAACTCACTCACAGTAGTAACCAAAATATATACACATACTAAAGATGACCATAACAAAATATAATACATAAGAAGTATACTTATGGCATACTATATATGTTTCCTTAATATTTTACACATTACTTATAGTAAATACAATACATATATATTAGATTTGCTAATATTGCTATATATTTTTCTTTTATATTTGAAAGAGAAAATGAAAATTTAAAAAAACACTGAAAAGATACAGAATTTCAGAAGGAGATGATATGAAACCAATGGTTGTTATATTGCATATTGTTATCTTCAAAGTAGTTGTTCAGGTTGCCAGATATTGGCATGCAAAACTGGTTGAAAAATTAAGCACTAGCTATTTCTTTCAAGAAACCAACAGACATTAGTGATATAACTACCTTGGCTATCCAGTGGGTGTGTATATATATATATATATATATATATATATATATATATATATATCCCTTTCTTCTTTCTTTTCTCTTTTCCCTCATCACAGTTTTTCTTTCCTTTTGAGCAGTTTCTTTCCCTTTCACAATATTTATTGTACTTTTTGGATTTTGTTTACTTTTTCCTTCAGTTTCTTGCACCAGGGAGACAATACGTGCTTGCACATGTGGCTATGATTTATTTCACTTATGAGTATGGCTAAAGTTGTACTGAAGCTAAAATACTGAATAAATGAAAAGAATAAACAAAATAAATGTCATTTGCCTTCAGATTCATTTGTGATGTTGATGTGTTTGAGTGTTTTGTTTTAATTTGACGGTATAATTCCTGGGTTTTTCTGTAAATACAAAGAGATGACAGTTACAAAGCAATTTATGAAAAAGGAAAACCATAATTGAGAATTGGAAATAAAATTTACTATAAAGATGTACAATAAACTGCACAGTTGTAATAAGAACAGAAAATGTATAAAATGAAGAGAATTCCACATTGCAAACAAGTCTAGCATTTCTATGAAAATGTCACATGAATAAAAAATTATACTTTATATCAGTATTTAATTCTTAAACCATCATTCTATAACTTATATAGCAATAATTTTCCATTTTTCAGGAGTTTCATTCTCTCATATTATTATTTTTTAACCAAAATTGCATTTTCCCTATTTCTGACACATCATTTTCTTACTAGTTCCACTGGTCTTGGAAACAGACGATATATTTTGTCATTAAGGTAACAGCATTCAAATATAACAATTAAATGAATGTTTTCAGCTATTTTAACATCTTTTATCGTAACATGTTTCTTTTAGCATCAAGTTTGCACCATAAAATAGTTTAAAACAGAGTTTGAACCCCCGTTCGAACTAAGGGAATTTTATTAAAGTCTCACCCACATTTGTCCATTTCATAGTTGCTTTATTCAGCATTAAACGATTCATAACCTTTGTGTCTTCAGTGTGAATTGTGCGCTGCAACAATCGAAATCTTTTCACCTTTTGCAGGTTGACTTTGGCTGTGACCATTCCATTGTTCCTTGACTTCGGTAAGAAAGAGGTTTAAATTGACTTTTATGATAGACAGCCACAAGCACACAAGAGAGTATGAAATACGAATCCAGGGGCCCAGATTAAATTTTGGTGAGTTTACAGATTAGACGATATGTTCTCTTAGCCTTCCATCCATGTCTCTTGTGCAGAAGACGGACTGCTAGAAGACAGGATGGCTTCTCACATTTTCCCATACCATAACTTAAATATTTTGCCAAATATTTCTGATGATCATTCCCTCTCAGCTTTTTCTATTTCCACATTTCTTCCTGGAGATTTAAAGAAATTGTTTATGTTAAAGGAAATGTTTTACTACAATTAAGTAGAAATTTAATGGTGACTTTTTTTATCCAGTTGACTTTATTTTGCATTGGTTTACAATAGGAAGTTCTGACCAGCTGATAGAACTGTTTCGCTCCGCCCAGCTCAAGGAATCAGTTAGTGGACTGGTGTGATGGACAGACCTGGTCCTATATTCATGAACTTGTTCTGTGATTTCTGCTTTACCTACTTCTTCATGTTTACTTGTCTATAGCAAACATGTAAGATGTGGGGAGGGGCTATGTCATCATTTGGCAACCAGATAATTTTTTATATGAAAATATCTAAGATTATTTTTCATGCAAACACTAAAATTAAAAATGAAATTGAATGTCTCTATTTTCATGAAAAAGAAAAGAACTGTGTTTTGTTTTCCTCCTTTCTCCTTGTCACACTCATGGAATAAAGAAGAGTTTAAGGCAGGGACGATGCTTGGTACCTGAATGTGGGAATGTGGGAGTGCCAGTGTTGAAGTGGGCGGGGCGCGCAGCTGAGCCTCGCCCGGGCGCTCAGCAAGGCCATCTCAACGCTAACGCTCGCAGGTGGGCCGAGGATGTGGCTCAGCGCAAAGGCCCTCAGCTTCATACCCCGCGGCTGCTCCTCTGCTGCTCTGCAGTGGGCCCTGTGGCTGCTCCGCTGACGGCCCCGCTCAGGGCACCTCATGGACTGGACCCGCCCCCACCCATAGCACGATGACAGGGCGGAGCCAGGCGGTCCACTGTGAGCATATGTGCTTTCCCACCTCCAACCACGGTGGTTTGTTTACACCCATGTATGTTATAGTATAGTCTGAGGCAGCTATATCTCTTCCCAAGGCGAGAGTCCAAGGATATAGATAAACCCAGGAGTACAGTTATTATCACAGGGAAGATGACTGACTGAGTGGTAGGGCAACGGAGATGAGGGAGGAGGAAAATTGAATGATCAAATAGGCCATCATCTGTGTAACTGAGTAACAAAGGTGAAGGTAACATTATGTAGGACAGCATCCAGAGCTAATTCCCTTCTATGTTCTCTATAATTCTGTATTTCCTCAATCATTTTTGTATTAACAGAAGTGAAGATAACTTTATATTATACAGCATCCAGTGCAAATTTCCTACTATCTTCTCTATAATTTGGTATTTCCTTTAATGTTTTTGTGTTA
>PVLD010013395.1:39146-56322 GCA_004027595.1 Dinomys branickii | reverse complement strand
ATTCCCTACTATCTTATCTATAATTTGGTATTTCCTTTAATGTTTTTGTGTTAACTAATGTGAAGATAACTATGTAATATAACATCCAGTTCTAATTCCCTACTATATTCTGTATAACTTTGTATTTTCTGTATTGTTTATGGCTTTTCTGGTTCATATGTCTCCATTCTTTTGTCTTTAAAATAAAATTTAAAAAAAACAAACAAACAAAAAATAAAAATAAAAAAAATAAAAAGATGCCTTGCCTCTGCCCCTGAGATATACTTGGTGTGAGAGAGAATACACCCTTCAGAGGTTATAGGAGAAATAGTGCCCTCAGAGGAAAGCCAAGTTTCAACAAGTGCAGAGAGTCAGGGCAATGAGGATGTCAAGGAGTTTAATTGATCACAGGGCCAGTTCTAGGAAAGAATTAAATCTAAAAGAAGACTCAAAGAAAAAAAAAGGTTTGGGAAAGGATAAAGTATAAGGAATTGGGTTGTGTACTAGCTTTCCTGTCACTGGGACCCAATGCCTTATAGTACAACTTAAAGGAGGAGAGGTTTAATTTGGTTCACATTTTCAAAGGGATTCAGTTGATGGTAGGCTAGCTCCAAGAAAGGAACATCATGGCAGAGTGAAGATGCTTAGTTCACCAGTGCCAGGGAGGCAGGAGATTAAGGTGTGGCAAAACTGGCTGGGGAATCCCTGGACATGTGTAGAACAGCTCCCAAAAACCTGTACTTGGACTTTTCACGAGGATTCAAGCAGGTTTTGATGGCCTAGACCTCACAGACCTGAAAGCCCAAGGAGTGGATGTTACAAAAGAGGGTCCATACTGAATTTTTGCCACTGAGTTCTCTCTTACACGGATGGCCCTCTATCACACTATAGAACATACTTCTTTTCCTAGTTTTACTTTACTCAATCTCACTCTGTTTCTTTTCTTATCTCTAATAAAACTTTGCTACCATTCATGATTATCTTGACCAGTTCTTTGCTAGAAACAGAAAGAACCTAGCAACCACCTCCAGAAGAGACTCCAGCACTGCAAAACCCAGTGACACCAGAAAGCAGAGCAAGAAACAGTGCTAGAGGGGAAGGGTTGAGGGAGCAGACATATCCCAAGGCCAGGCCTGTATGACCCACCTAGGCACACCCAGAAGTGTGCACCATCAATCGCCTGGGTGAGTCCCAAAGGCCATCAAGCTGACATTCTCCTTGAACTCAGAGATTAGATGAGGGCAAGCATCAGTATAATTCCCTTCTATGTCCCACAAACCAGCACCTACCAAACGCATACAGTATGCCTGGGTAAAAATTACTGCTGTGTCCCTTACTACGTCTCGTTAGACAATATACTTAACATTTCTGTACTTCTGTGTCCTTGTATATAGAATAAAGACAAATTATCCAGAATTTGTTATAATGAATAAATTAATGTCAACAACTTAGAATAATGCCTGGCACAGATTGAACTAAGAAACTGGTGTTGTTGTCAGGTATCTAGTGTATATTCATGGAATTATTTAATGTTATATAATTCACCACACTGGCTCATCAACATGTAACAATTCATCTATTCAATGAACTCTGTTGTGACTAAACAGTGAGACATGTCGTCTATAAATAAAACTTGACTAAACATTTCATTTTCCAGGTAACTAAATCAGTAAGTTAGCATGCAAACAACAATGTTTTCACTTTATGAAAAGGAGAAACATGAAAAACAGTAAGGTGCCCTGGAACAGGTTCATTGATTATCAAACACGAGGGGTCAATAGGGTGAGGACTCCAAGAAAAAGTTTGTTATATATAATTACAAAAATGAAAAATGCTGCAGGAAGTCCAACACTATAGATGAAGAAATGGCAATTTATTTACTCTTTCAGGGTCTTACACTAGGGAGACAATATGATGTTTACATTTCTGGGTCTGATTTATTTCACTTATGAGTATGGTCTCTAGTTGCAACAATTTACCTATAAAAGAGGGAGGGAAAGATAGGGAAAAGGAGAAAAAAAGGGAGGGGAAAATACACACACACACACACACACACACACACGATAGATAAGATAATTGTACTACTAATTTCTATTAGTTTACTGAAAAGAACAGTTAATGCTTCACTGTTTGATCAATTTTGCACACCTACATATACAATATAACAACCGCTGTTAATTTCCTATCATCTTGTATTGAAATTTTATACCGTTTTTATTGTTTTTTCTTTTATTCTCTTTAAAATAAGAAAGAGCAATGTAAACAATGCAAAATGGCATTACACTGATTATTATATGCTTCTGCTATAAGGAACACTGAGCCAATAGTACGTAGAATTAGATGCAATGAAATCTCTGTGGTAACTTCCGATGGAAAGCAGCTTGGGGAGTACAGTAGAGCTAGACTATGTTCTCAGAGCCGTTAGAAGGGGGAATATGCACTAACTTATGTAAAGAAAAGTTTTAGAGGACAGGATTAGGAAACTGATTTATGTTTAAGGAGCAATATTTGCCATGTTTCATTGGCAATAAAATTAATGGAAAGACTATGAAGGTAAACAAATAGTCCTGGTGACTTTAAGGAAAAAATAGATAAAATGCAATAAAGTGTTTTCTAAAACACATACTAAATCAAAGAAATTTTCCCGAAAATACTAGATTCCTAAGTAAGCAAAGGAAAACATTGTTATGCACTCAGTGTTTTCTTTTTCTAACATGAGATAGGATTTACTGGTGAGCTGGATGATGGAAATGACAGAACAGCAGAAGCCTTCAAGAGTGCAGGGCCTGCCCCTTGTCTAGGGGACTGCAACTGAGGATACATTTTACCTCACTGCCATTCAGGATGAGCAGCTTCTCAGCTGCCCGGTCTTTAAATTCATCTGAATTAAGTTTGGTAAAACCCTACTTCTTTGAGACATGGATTTTCTGGTAGCTTGAAAACTTGCTCCTGGTATTGTAGGTTGGTGCCAACCGACTTGATGACTTGTCCAATGTGACCTCTTGTCGCTGTGTCCTGGGGCTTCCCAAAGGCAGTGCCCATGCCCTGTGTACTTGTCTGGAGTCTACAATGGGGACAGTATGAGATCTCTGATGTGAACATCCACTGGGAAGCACTGTCTCCAAGGTCCCTTAGGGCAACCCATGCAAGCAACAGGCCAAGTACAGAACTCTGGAGGTTGCTTTTTGCAGCCATTGCACACAGATACCCACAAGTAAAGGAAAAGTTTAACTGGATGCAGTTAATGTTTTATGATATTGAATATAGAATAGTTAAACTACTTTTAGGAACATTTTAGTTTAAAAGTAACTTCTTTTGGTTTTCTGAATGATAGGATTAAATATGATTTGAATTTTTAAAATGTTGATATTATTTTTGAAATTAAAAAATAAATTGTAAAGTGACACTGACAACAACAACAATAAGTTGGAAACAATTTGGTTAATAAATTGGTAAAAGACTTGCCTAGACATTTCTCCAAAGAAGTGCACAAATGTCCACTACACATACAAAGAGACAGTTGACATTGCTAGACATTAGATATGTAAACCAAAAGCATTGATTTACAAGGCAATGGCTATTATTAGAAAAAATAACATTAAAAAACACATGTTGGTGAGGAAATGGAGTAATTAGAACTCTTGTGCATTGGTGGTGGGAATGCAAGATAACGCAGCCACAGTGAAAACTAGTATGGCAGTTCTTTACAAAATTAAACATAGACCTGCCATATGATCCAGCAACTCTACTTCTGGGAATATATCCAAAAGAACTGAAAACATTGCCTCCAAAAGGTATTTGTACACTACTTTTTATAGCAGTATCATAACAGCCAAAAGGTGTAAGCAGCCCAAATTCCATTGACAGATGAATGGATAAACCAAATGTGGCATATTACATATAAGGCTTTTTATCCAGCATTTAAAGGAAATAAAATTTTGACCAAAGTTGCAGCATGGATGAACCTTGAAGATATAATGCCAAGTGAAATCAGCTAGTCACAAAAGGACAAATATTACATGATTCTACTAATATGAGGTACCTAGAGTATTTAGGTTTTGCACTTTTTTTTTTTTTGTGGTACTGGGGATCGAACTCAGGACCCTGTGCTTGCTAGGCAAGCGCTTATTCCACTGAGCTATATCCCCAGCCCCTACCTAGAGTATTTAAATTCACACAGACAGAAAGTAGAATGATGGCTGTCAGGCTGGGGGAGGAGGAAGTGGGGAGTTATTGAGGGTGTGGAGGTGCCTTCTAGGGAAGTTGGAAATGTTCTGGAAATCATAGTGGTGATGGGTGCACAACAATGTAAATGGGTCTAATACCACGGACCTATACACCTGAAAATGGTAAATTTTACACTGTAGATATTTTACTGCAATTGTTTAAAATGTCATATTGATTAAAAATGATCAAAACATCCTAAAAAAAAAAAGAGGAATTTGAGCAGGCTTAATTTCTAGGAGTTGGTGTCAGAACTGATTTCGTTCTCTCTCTGGGTGAATAATTTGAAGAAGTCAGTGTGACACAAATGTAATTTGTAGCTGACCCAGCACTAGAAGGTGAGGTATGTATAGCCAAGACAGAGAAATAGCTGAAATCTGACTCAGAGATGCTAGAAATATTGCTTTGCAGTAATTTTAGAAAAGAGAAAGGGCACAGGCAGGGTCAATGCCACACAGCACTGAATTTGTCAGCATTAGCTGAAGCTAGCTGTGGTATGGTGGAAAGAACACTAAGTATTTTTGCAGTCAGAAATCCTGAGCTCAAATGCTAATCGTATCTTTCAGGGACTGTGTGAACTTTAAAATTAGGATAGTAAAACCTTCCTCAAAGGGTTGCTGTAAGCATGAACTGTTCTCTAAAGAGGTACATGAATGTGCTATTGTAACCAAAGTAATGATGTCAAAGGCAGTATTTATGAGAAAGACCATGAGACGGTGGAAAGAACAACAAATTTAGAATCAAGTAGACCTGATTTCATCAAAAGTCAGATCATAGTTTTAGAAGCTGTTGGACATTGGGCAAATTTGTCTCTATGAGACCTCATTTAAAAAGTATATATTTCATCTACCGTGTAGGGTAAATTCATGTGCACAGAACCTGAGACAGGGAAAAGTTCAGTGAGTGTTAGTTTCTATTCCCAGCTACTTCAGAAAGGCATCTGTGATGCACACAGGGAACAAATGTAGATGAGTTGAAAGCCTTTCTACACAGCAGGAAGGAGGAAGGGAATAAGCAGCTCTAACAGAAAGCCCAAGTGTGAAGAGGAAAGGGCATAACAGTCCCCGGACGCTCAACGCGTATTGACTCTCATGGATGGACTGTGAAATCATTATGGAGGAGATAGATTTAAACAAGGCCTTGAGGGTGGTTTCTTGAGGAAAGGGACTGTCCCAGGAGTGGAAGGCAATTGCAGAAGTTAGGGAAACGTAGACCATTGTGGCTGGCCAATAATGGCCAATTTTACCCGGAAATGTATAGTTTTCTATTGCTGCCTTCACAAATTACCACAAATTAGTCATTTAAACAACACAATTTATCTCTCAGTTTCTGTAGAAGTTTAACATAGGTCTGTCCAGCCTAAAACCTAGATGATAGCAGAGCTGTATTCCCAACCGTTGGCTCTGGGGAAGAATCCACTTCCGAGATGATTCAGGTTGTTGGCCAAATGAAATTCCCTCTGTCCATGTTGTCTGTTAGCTGGAGACCACACTAAGGCCCAAGAGGGCTATCTGCAGTCCCTTTACACTGCCCACTACATTCTCCACACCACAATATACACGGCCCACTCCAGCCTTTGGATCACAAACTTTTCTTGTTTTGAATTACTCTGACTTGTACCATTTCTCTTTTGCCTCTAACCAGAGACAGTCTTCTACTTTTAAGGCCTTAAGTGATTAGATGTTGTCCACTGACATAATCCAGGGCAATCTCTCCATTTGAAGGTTCTCAGCCTTTACTGCATCTGAACTACTTCTCAGGTTCCAGACTTATGATGTGAATGACTTTGGTGAGGGGCATTCTATCCACCACAAGCTCACTTTCTATATGTTATCTCTTTTAATCCTCTCAGTAATTCTATGCAATTTCATTGTCAGTCACTCTATCACAAAGGAAATAGAGGTGCTAAGATGCTAATTAGCTTGCCCAAAGTCACATATAGAATTAAGAGGCAAAATTTGAACTTGGGTCATTTGAGTCCAGACACAAGTTCCTGTGAAAGCTTATCTGTACAAGTAAAAGCTGCCTCTCAGACAGTAGGCCTTAGGGTGAGACTCATGGACCATTTTGTGTGGAGAAATATTCCACACAGTCATATGGGGGAGAAAAAGGCATGAACTCTAGATACTCTCCAGAAGACTGACTGATGTTTGGAAAGCATTGGTGAGAGATTTCGTAGGTAAGGAGACAGATTAAATTTTTAATGAGCCTTGAATTGGTCTCAAGAAATTATATTCTTGGAAGGTATCCAGTGTAGTCTGTCCAGGCCTGGTGTGGAAATAGGACCAAAGAATAAATGGACATACATTGGCAGGCTGGATTCTGAGGGGTTTCAGGAGGATGTGATAGGTCCTTGTGGTTCACTCTTATTCCATTGAACTAGTGATCTTGGAACATGGAACATTCATCTTTTTAATGAAATTTACTGAAGATAAACTGATAGCTGCAGTTATAGTTACTAGAGAGGATGAAAGAAACGTTGACAAGAAGTTTTTCCCATTAAACTTGGCAAGGTGTCAGCAGACGAGGAATTCAAAACATTGATGATCTCTATGATAAAAAGATCTGAATGGAGCCACCATGATTAGAAAGGCCTACAACAGGACAGAAGCAAATCACATTGAAAATGAACTGTGGTAGTTGGCCTGAGCACTATTTTCTAGATGTGTGAATTTCCAGCCGTTAGAAATACCTGTGCTTTGGGAGCTAGCTAAAGGGAAGCCTCTGGCAAAACACTTTCTGGCTTCCTGGGTGCTTGAGCGCAAGGAGTGGTTTTGAGAGAAGCTGAGGCAGAGCTCCACCAGAGAGGGTTTGGGGAATAAGGGAGCAGAGTGGAATGCATTTCAGGGAAAGCAGCTGTCATTCCTTAAAACTTGCCAGTTCTCCCACCCCACTCAGCTAGTTTATGCTTGGCTCACCCGATGGGCAATGTAAGTACACCATGTTTCTCCCTGCAGAATCTCTCAGGGACCTCCTCTTTCTTCATGACAACATTGTGTTTGTTGGGTTTGTTGATAACTACTGGGTTACTTGACTTTCTCCTCCAGACTGTGAGCTCCACCTCTATAAGGTCACTTGAAAGTACCTACAGAAGTGACTCCTAGTCTTTCTAAGGCCCGAGGGCTCTTCAGAATTTGAAAAACATTGTTTTTTGGTGCCAGGAATCAAACTCAGGACCTTGCACTTGCCAGGGAGATACTTGTGCCACTGAGCTACATATCCCCGGCCCCTTACGTGAGAATTTTGATAAACACTATATTTTCCCCCCACAAATGTAGAACAGTTGCATACAACTCTAGGGGATTCTTAAAGCCATTTGGGTCACTTCAGAAACCCCAGGGACTCTTACTTGTATCCACCAGGTAAAGAGACTGGTTAGAGCAACGGCAAATGCTTTTTTCCCTTGCTACAACCATTGCCATGCCCCCATCTCAATGTATCCTAGTGTGCCAGTGCACTGCGAAAGGTGGGTTAACTAATGGTCAACTTATAACACCAAACTGAACTGAGTCAGCGTGGGCTGGGTGTGGGAAGCCTACTCGAGGATTGTTGCCAATAGCAAAAAAAGAAAACTGGAGGGGAAGATGGTGTGCTGTTGATTCTCCTGGAGAAACTTGTCACATTGGTTTTCCTGATATGAATTGAGCTGTTATCATTGGAGGAGCTCAGGACCTTGAAGTCTCCAAGGATGGCTGCAGTTTTCTTCAGGGGAGCTCTGGTCCTTATTTTGAGCAGAGCTTTTTGGCTCTGTGCAGACCCCTCAGCCTGCTGGCACAAATTCTTCATCCTGCTGGTGCAGATTTTTCTGGCCTCTACTACTGACCCTTGCAGCTTTCCAGTGCAGGTCCTTGATACAGACTTTCATGAGACATTGTCATGGGCTCTAGGCCTTCAGCTGGACTGGTGCAGGATGCCGCTGTGGGATCCAGACCCTCAGCTGGATTCTTTGGGTCTCTAGTGCATGGACAGATCACCGTCTTTTGCATTTGACTCTTTGGTGAATATTATAAAATAGTTCTATAAATTGTGTGTCCTGTATTAAATCCTTTCCCTTCTAAACCCTGACTACAACAGGAAATATTGCTAATTGGCTGCATATTATCCTGTCAAGCTTGATCATGGTTTCAAAAATCTGTCTCAATGTAGTCCTCTCAGTTCTTCAGAAATGGCACCAATGTTGATTCCTGGAAGTAGACAAGAATTAGGAAAAGGAGGCCTAAAGTCCAGGAAAAGTTTCTCTGTAAGAAAAGAGGGAAAAGACTGGAAATGGAATGGATGAGGAGGCTAAGATGCAGATAAAGATAAAGATTATAATTATAATTATTAGAGTAGTGTTGTAGTCAAAGTTTGCAAGGGAATAGACACATAGGATTGTTTTATAATATTCAGCCAAAAAATCAAATGCAGAGGAGTGCAAGAGATCTGTCCATACACTAGAGACTCTAAGAATCTACCTGAGGGCCTCGATCCATAGTGAGGTCCTCCATGAGTCCAATTGGAGGCCAAGAGCCCATGACAATGTCTCGTGCAAGTCTGTGTCGAGGATCTGTACTGGCAAGCCCCAAAGGTCAATGGTGCAAAGTAGAAAGTCTGTGGTGTGGGCTGATGGATCTGTGCAACAAGACTGAAAGATCTGCAGAGAAGCCAGGAAGCAATGCTCAAGGTAAGGACCAATGTTCCCCTGAAGAGAAACACAGTCATTCTCAGAGACAACAAGGAGCCAAGCTCCTCTGATGATGAGAACAGCTCAGTTCATATCAGGAAAATCAGCGTGAAAAGTTTCTCCAGGAGAATCAAAAGCATATTGTCTTCCCCTCCAGTTCTCCTTTTATGCTGTTGGCAGCAATCCTTAGGTGGGCTTTGCACACTCAGAGCCATGCTGGTTCAGTTCAGCCGGGTGCTATAAACTGCCCATCAGTTAATCCACCGCAGCAAGGCAATTAGATGTTTGATGACCCAAGAGAGGGTACTTAGTAGAACTATGGGGATACAAAAAGACTGCAGTGTTTCAGATTAGTAGGTTCCTTCGAATATATGCTAAATGTATTTCTTAGAATGTGGTCTAAAGTATCTTACATGTAAAGATATATGTACGATGTTTTCTGTGGAATTGTTAAAATAGAACAAGTTAGAAGTACTGTGAGTGTGTAATAGGAAATTTTGTTAGTTTAACTTTAATACATCTGTATTATGAAACAATATTATATTAGAAAGAGCTCTTCATCTTAACAGAATCCAAAATCAAGTTAGCTCAAGCAAAGAAAGAAAATGGAAATGATTGGAATTTACTGGCTAATACAATTGAATTCAGAAGTTGGCCAGTTTTAGGCAAGTCTGAAGCCAAAAACTCAGAAATTCTGTCTGTCTTTGTCTCTCTCTCCCCTCCCTCCCTAGTCCTGCTCTCTTCCCCTCCCCCTGGGTGATTTTTTATAGATAGGATCTCTTTAAAGAGTCGGAAAGATGGACCCAGGAGTTTGCAACATTTCAAGACATTTTCAGTCTCGAGAAGCGAAAACGGTTCTTGTCTCTGCCTATAGATCAGGCTCCTCCCCTAAAGAATTAAATTTCTACTGTTTGGGTTACATGTCCATCCCAGAACCTTCTGCTGAGACCAGATAGATGGGATCAACCTGTGATAACCCCAACTGCCTGTGCTTTAATTTGCAAACCCACCAAAATATCACATGCTATAGGGAAAAGGTGTTTCCTTTGAGACACACACACACACACACACACACACACACACACACACCCCTGCAAAAATTTTAAAAAGCGAATGTAGATCTATATTTATGGGCATGGAGGGTGGAGGCTTGGGGTGTGAGGTGGAAAGACTGGGGTCCTATCATGGCTCTGCTGTCCCGTGCCTGCAATCTCCCCATTTTGTCTTTTCTAATTGAGTAAGTTAATAACCTCTTGTGGCAGGAAAAATAATGACTTTTCCCCAAGATTTCCTCATATTAATCCCCAGATTCTGTGCTATGTTACTTTACATGGCAAAAAGGAGTTGAGGTATGATAGATAATGTGAAACAAAAGGAAACTGCTCAAAAGTAAAGAGCAACTGGGATGAGGGAAAAGAGAAACGAAAGAAGGGGGAATTATGTATGTATGTGTATACAGGATAGCTAACATAGTTGTATGACTGACTTCTATCACTTTATTGAAAGGAACAGTTAATGATTAATTATTTGATCAATCTTGCATGTCTCTATTTGTTTTCCTGAGTAACCACTTTAAAGTTATCAATATGTAATACAGCAACCATTATTAATTACCTGTCACCTTGTCTGTAATTCACTATTGCTTGTAATGTTCTTGTGCTATTTTGTAAATGGATATCTGTGTGTTACTATGTTTTCATTCTTTCATTTTTAAAATAAAAAAATCAAATTGGCAGGTGGTCAAGGAGACAAGTTCAATCCATCAGTGGGCTGAGCTCAAGCCATCAGGAGACACACAGAGTGCTGCAGGCTGAACAAATGTGGTCCTTGCCTCAGATCCAGAAGCCGGCCTGAACTTCAGTGGAATGAAAGGTGGAAGCTTGATGGGCTTCTCTACCAGCCCACTGTAAATCTACAGCCAGTTTTCTGGGATCAGTCAACTCAGATCTGGACTCCGTCTGCCCAATTTATCTACCAGTGACAGCAGAGACAAGCCTTGAAGGAGACATTTTTTTAAATTTTCTGTTTTCCTCTTGTTTTTATTTTGTTTCCTTTTTTCTTGATTGTTTTTGTTTTTATGAATGTGAACATGGTTTTTAGTTTTCTTGTTGTTGTTCTGTTCTGTTCTTGTTTATCTTTCTTCCTCGCTCTTTTCCTCTATCTTCTTCATCCGTTTCCCAGAGTGTGTGTGATCATCCTTTGTCTGCCAGCCTTGTTTCTAATTTCTTCCTCTTCTTCTGTTTCTCTACTTTACCCCCAATCTTTTGAAAATTCTCTCCCCTGAGGGTAAAACTGCTACACTGAGAGCATATTAATGTATACAATTTTCTGGTTGGTTTCAGATGTTGTTATATAATCACAACTCTAGCTCATATGGATAAAGGTGGCAAATTAATAGTCACCATAGCTTGTCATTTTCTAGGATGTGTTTGGTGCTATTGTTACTGCTGTTTATATTACTTTACCTAAGGCGATGTAACTGTTCTAATCAGTTGCTTCTCCTGGTGTACCAACACTGGGATTGCCTGTTGGTCATAAAAATACTGTAGGCTAGTGCCAAAGAACCAGGAGTGAGGGCAGATAGGCAGCAACTTCTCATCCCCAATAAATTGAAGAGGCAGGCTCTAGTAACAGACTCAAAACCCACCTGGAACACATGACTACTTGGCCTAAGCAAATTATAACCATCAATCCAGGAAAAAAAAGTTAAAAAATAAAAAATTAAAAGACACTTAAGCAAGATGCAAACCCAGACTTCCAGCTCACCGAAGGCAAACTCGGGTAAATTAGGTGGAAAAATCCAAAATCCACCAATGCACCTGGACTCTCTGAGGTGGTAAAAGAGGAAGTAACACAGCAGATAAATGAGGCACAAGAAAAAAATTCAGATCAGAAATCATTTCTCAGATAACTTCAGATGTGGTGACTGTAATGAAAGAAATGGTTAGTGATTCTAGAGCAGAGAGCCGTGAGGACACATGCACGCTGTGCTAGGCTTTTCAGACATGATCAGACTTGATCATCACAGCTACCTTATTATCTTCCTCAATTCACCTAGGAGAAACCAGACAGTGATTTGCATCCCTGGACAAATGTCCCAAGGCTAGTAATGGTAGAATTTGAAACCAAACTGAATCTAAAGAATATACTCTTAATCACTATATATTATGGCACATCCAGAGAGAACAACATGGAAGAGATTATAAACACAGCCACCCCTGAGTCACATCTGCTGGTGCTCATGACTCTTTCCAAAGTGTTACTGTTGACCTTTCTCAAAGGCGTGGAGTCTACTGCTTCACCCTCTTGAAACTGGGATGATCTCATGACTTACTTTTGACTCATGGATCTGGCTAAAGTGACATGATTAAATATCAACCAGAAACTTTCACTCTCAGCTATCTCATGGTGGGACAGTCAATAACACTATGTTTGGAAGAAGCCTGGTCTGTCCTCTTGAAAAATGGAAGGTCCAGCGAAGCAGACCCGCAGTTCTTCAGTCAGCAGCCAGCACCAACTGCCAATTGAGAAAGACCACCTGGATATTCCACCTTCAGCTAGCCCCCTCTACCTGCAGCCACTTTTGTAAAGCCCAGCAAGACCCATAGGACTTCTAGTCAATCCATAATTCAGAAGGAATAATACACTAATGTTTTAAGCACTAAGATTTGGGATGAGTTTTAAATTCATAATCTATCTTGAACTACCTGTTTTTGGCAATTTATGGTTACATGATATAGCTATATAGACTCTCAGGAAACATGAGCTAGAGGGACTTCAAGGCATCATTTAATTAAATCCCCAAGGAAAAAAGGTAACTTATTCCAAATTCCAGTTTCTTATAATCTGAACCAGTGCGACACCAAACTCTTTGGGGTCAAATTTCCAGAGTTCTCTTTGCTACACCATCATTCTTAACTATGTACACAGTAAGAGTAAGAGAAAATTATGTGCAGCCAATGTCAAGGATAGATCCTGAAAGATGCTTATGGCCTTAAATTCCAATGATATCAATGAAGAGAGATCTGTATGCCAAGGATTCATGAAATGCATAAAGCGATGACCGGAAGCCAGATCATGAGCGGAACACTAGATATAGACATAGGCAATATAGATACAGATACACAGACACAGATAGTCTCACAGGGTTTGGGTGCTTTATGGATGCACCATCTCAGGAGATCAGTTATTGTCTTGGCTACTCACCAGATCATCTGGTGAGCTGTAAAGAACATCTGAGGTATGGCTCAGACATCAGGTGTTTTAAACCTACTTTGGATGAATCCTCTGAGGAACTGAGGTGAGAACCATTACTTTGGGATGTGAATTCCTAAAGGACAGCATCTTTATATTTCATTGCAAGAGGAGTGCCATGCAAGAGAGCAATTGTTGATTGAATCTGGGACTCAGTGCTGAAAATTCTTACATAGGGCAGCTCAACAGAGTGGAAAATACATGAGCTTTGACATCAGGAGTACTTTCCCACTTCTCAATCTTGCCATTTAGCCGCTCTGTAAACTTTCACAAAATAATCTCAATTATTACCTGAATAATGTTTTTCAAGCACTTACAAAGTGAATACAAAGATACCAACATCCCAGAAGTGTCAGGAAGCTCAGATAAGATTACTGAGTTCTTAAACAAGATCCTTCATAATTGTAAAGAATTTGTTAAGTATTATTATTTCTATTCAAAATGGAAATAGAGCAACTTTTTAAAGTGGAAAAAGCAATGAAAAATAGTTATAATAATTTAGGCCATATAGGATTTTAAAGAAAAGTCAAGTACAATCTTTCTATAACTCCTTCATCAATATGCTTATGCATTTTGTTGTTTCTTCTTCCAAATTTCTTTGTCTATATGTTGGGCTGTGCACACACAAACATAGGCACAAACACACACACATGCAAACACAAAACAAACTCCAGATTGTACTGTGCTCAATTTCCATGTTAATAAATGTAGTTGTAAAGTTAATATTATAGTGATAGGTTATAATTATTGTGATATTTTTGTAACCTAGTGATTTAGTGAGCTGTTGAAGAAGGTGAGATAGGACAAAATGGAAACAAGAATTAAAGGTAAGGAAAATTTGCAAAAAATTAAACACCTTGAGGCCCTAATGAGTTCAAATATTATTTGGAAGATTCCACTGAGGTTTACGCATTCCTCTCTGAGAAGACTGATGTTTTTCACAAGAGTTTGTTAATTGAGTTAGATGAAATGAAAGTCTCAGTAGTTCCTTCTCTAGAGAAACCTGTCTGCCAACTGTGAGATCCTGAGTTTGATTCTAGGTACCAGAAAAAATGGCCTTGGTCGCATCCTGGAAACTTTTCTGGCCAGTAACATCTATCTTCATGTGGTTTCAGAGGTAGTGGGAAGAGAATGGAAGGGAAACCAAAAAGTGTTTATTCAAGTCAACTATTAATCTGAGGAAAGTAATTTTCATACCCAAGCCAACTTACAATTTATCCAAAAGTCAGAAGTTGAAAGAATGAGAACGCAGGCCAAATCCCCAAGGCTGACATTGTCTGGCAAGGAATCTTACTTGGGGGAGGATGTGAAGACAACTGAACCATTTCCAGCTCAAGCCTCCTCCTTTTTTGGATTTGATTCGTAACAATGTCACAGGCCCAATGGGCCTCTTGGCCAGAGGCCTTGCCCATAGGAGCCAGGGCTTACAGAATCATGAGGAACAGATACAGGGGGACCATACTCTGAAGCAAGAACACACCCAGGGCAGGCATGCCAAGTGTGGTTCCAACAGAACAAAGCTTTTGCCATGTGACATCTTATTCTGCCCTCATGCCACTGTTTGGAACAGCCTTCAGTCCTTCACAACCTGTCTTTAGAGCCCCACAGGAAACATCCAACTCATTACTTTATATACCCTTGATACATTTGGGTATGCAGGTACTGCTGAGAAAAAAATAATAGGAAGAAGGGCGAAGCATGAAGTAAGAGAAACGTGTGGGTGAATCCCAATTAAACCACTTAATAGCTCTGTGACCTTGGATAAGTCTCATATGCTTGTTATATCTGAATTTTGTTATCTGTAAGGAGGAGGTCCTAATCTACTTCCCATTGTTTGCCAAATGAGAAATTGATGTGATATAATGCTATCCTCAAAAGCCGCCACCAGAAATGTTGATATGTCCTTTTAGAGGTCACAAAACAGAGAGGCTCATGCACCAAATAAAAATGCTTGAGTCACATGGATTCTAAAATCAATCTAAGGGCACTCTGAAGCAAGGTATAATCCACGTCAAACAGCCATATGATGTGAGCGCTAGCATAGATAGTATTCAATGTTCTGTCTGCCATATTAACTTTCCCTGCTGACGATGGTTATAGGCTAGAGTTGAGGTTTGAGGAAAGGAGCCCACAGATACGAAGTGTCTTGGCCAAGAACACTTGTATATTTGACAAACACAGAGACAAGTACATCTGGACAATAACCGCAGCTTCCCGGTTAGCTTGCTGAGCAGCCGCCGGTTTCAGTTGTTTCTTGTGCAGAGGACATAATTTAGAAAGAATGTCATTGATCTATAGTTGAATCAAAGCCTCAAAAATAGTGACTGCTCATGTGTAGTTAGTGTACCTAGAATATTTAGTGCATGCATATTTTTGTATCATTTAACTCTGTGACTATTTAGTGCCTTGTGAATATTTATTATCTCTTGGTCCTTCTATCCCTTTCTAGCTACATTAAACACACATGCTGTAGTTTCTAACCTATTTTATAAATTTCATATATCTAATTTGTTTTCTTTTGTCCTGTAGCACAACTGAATATTCTCAAACACCTCAATACATATTCTATTGGAAAGCTCAAGTGAGTGCGCACATGTAATTTTAAGGGATTATTCTTTCTTCTAATACAATGAACAAAAATAACTTTGGCCAGTTATAGAAAGAAAATCTATTTTCTTTTTTTTTAATTTTAAAAGTAAAAGCACAAAAACATATTAACAAACAGACACAAAGTAGCATAAGAAATAGTACAATCAAAACTGATTTACAGACAAGGTGACATGGACTCAACAATGGTTGTTGCTTTACCTATTGATATCTTCGAAGTGTATATTCATGGACACAGATACAGACATGCGAAATTGGTCAAACAATCATCTCAACAACAGGAAAAAAAAAAAAAGAAAGAAAAAAAAAGAAACCAGAAAGCATTAACAAAGAGGCACAAAGTAGTACAATAACAGTAAGATCAGAACTGAATTATAGACAAAGCATCAGAAAACCAACAGTAGTTGCTGCTTTGCAAATTGATATCTTCAAAGTGTGTGCTCAGGATAACACATACAGACATACAAGACTGATCGAATAACCCGTCATCCACTATTCCTTAGCATTAAGTGATATAATACAATAGTAGAGCCATGTTAGCCCTCCTGCACATATGTATCTACATATATACATACATACATTTTTGCCTCTTTCTTTTCTCCTTTCCCTCGTCCCATCTGCTCTTTGCTTTTGAACAGATTTCCTTCATGTCTCTTAGTTTATATTCCCACCCTCAGGTTCTTACACCAGTGATACAATACGTTGCCTTCTCATGTACTGCTGATTTATTTCACTTATGAGTATGGACTCCAGTTTTTGACCACTTGCCTACAAAGTCCCCAAAACTGTCTTTCTTTATAGCTGAATAATATTCCATTATATAAAAATGCCACAGTTTTTTAATCCAGTCTTCTGTGGATGGACACTTGAGTTGCTTCCACAATTTAGCTATTACAAACTGCACTGCTATAAACATGGGTGCGGTGCACATATATCAGAGTGATATGATGTTTTCAAATCTTCTGGGAAAATACCCAGAAGGGGAATAGCTGGTTTGAATGGAACCTCTAGACCTAGTTTGCTGAGAAATCTCCAAACTGCTCTCCACAGTGGTTGCACCAGTCTGCATTCCCACCAGCAGTGTAATAGAGTCCCTATTTCTCCACAGCCTCGCCAGCATTTGTTACTGGATGATTTTTTCGTACTGGCCAGTCTCACTGGAGTGAGATGAAATCTCGATGTTGTTTTTATTTGCATTTCTCGAATGACTAAGGATGTGGAACATTTTCTCATATATTTGTTTGCCATTTGTATTTCTTTATCTGAGAAGTGTGTATTCATCTCAGATGCCCATTTCTGGATTGGGTCTTTGAATTTGGACAGGTACATGTTTTTTAATTCTTTGTATGTTCTAGATAGAAGACCTTTGTCTGAGGGACAGCCAGCTAGGATTTTTTCCCAATTTGTGGATTTTCTTTTTACTTTGCTGGTGATTTCTTTAGATGTACA
>PVLD010013395.1:0-39046 GCA_004027595.1 Dinomys branickii | reverse complement strand
AAGGATGGGTCCCAATTATTGATTCTTTGAAGTGTTTCCCTTGCAGTTTCATTTTTGTTCATGAACTCTCTGCCTACTCCTATGTCTTCAAGATTTTTACCTACTTTCTCTCCCAATAGATTTAGAGTTTCTGTTTTAATGTTGAGGTCTGTGATCCATTTTGACCTGAGTTTGGTGCATGGTGATAGACTTGGGTCTATTTTCAGTTTTCGGCAAGAGGCAAGCCAGTTTTTCCAGCACCATTTATTAAACAGGCCTTCTTTTTTTCCACTGAGATTGGTTGACCCCTTAGTCAAATATTATGTTGCTGAGTGGGTTTTTCGTTATGGTTGCATCTTCCAGTCTGTTCCATTGATCCTCAGGTCTGTTTTTTAGCCAGTACCAGGTTGATTTTATTACAGTAGCTTTGTAGTATAATTTCAGGTCAGGGATTGTGATTCCACCTGACTTGTCCTTATTGCCCAGGATTGCTTTAGCTATTCTGGGTCTCTTCTGGTTCCAGATGAATTTGAGGCATATTTTCTCTAGATCTGTGAGGTATGCTAACGGCAGTTTAATGGGAATTGCATTGGATCTGTACAATAGTTTTGGTAGTATGGCCATTTTTACAATGTTAGTTCTTCCTAACCATGAGCAGGGTATGTTTTTCCATTTATTGAAATTCTCTTCGATCTCCTTTTTCAGAGTACTGTAGTTTTCACTGAATAAATCTTTCACATTCTTTGTTAGAATGATTCCTAAGTATTTCAGTTTCTTGGTTGCTATTGTAAAAGGTATGGTTTCCTCAATTTCTCTCTCAGTCTGTTTGTTGTTCGTGTATAGGAATGCTATTGATTTTTGAGTGTTGACTTTGTATCCAGCTACGCTGCTGAATTTGTCAATTAATTCCAGGTGTTTTCTTGTGGAGTTTTAGGGGTCCTCCATGTATAGTACCCATGTCATCTGCAAATAGTGATAGTTTGACTTCTTCCTTTCCTATCCTTATTCCTTTTATTTCTCTCTCTTGTCTAATTGCTCTGGCTAATGCTTCCAGAACTTTGTTGAATAGGAGTGGTGACAATGGACATCCTTGTCTTGTTCCTGACTTTAAAGTGAAAGTTTTCAGTTTATGTCCATTTAGTATGATGTTGGCTGTTGGTTTATTATAGATGGCTTTGATCAGATTGAGGTAGAGGCCATCTATTCCTATTTTTTCTAAGGTTTTTAAAATGAATGCATGTTGGACTTTATCGAAAGCCTTTTCTGCATCTATTGAGATGATCATGTGTTTTTTGTCTTTGACTGTATTAATATAGTGTATTACATTTATTGATTTGCGAATATTGAACCATCCCTGCATTCGTGGAATGAATCCTACCTGGTCGTGGTGTATAATTTTCCTTATGATTCGCTGTAATCTATTTGTCAATATTTTGTTGAGTATCTTTGCATCTATGTTCATTAGAGAGATTGGCCTGTAGCCTTCTTTCTTGGTTGGGTCCCCCTCTGGTTTTGGTATCAGTATAATACTTGCTACTTGCCTCCAGAAACGTGTTGGGGCGAGTTGCTTCCTTTTCGATTTCATTGAAGAGTTTGAGGAGTGTTGGCATTAGATCTTCTCCGAATGTTTTATAGAATTCTGCTGTGAATCCATCAGGGCCTGGGCTTTTCTTTGTTGGTAAGTTTTTAACAACGTTTTCAATCTCTTTAATTGATATTGGGTTGTTCAGGATTTTTACGTCTTCGTGATTCAATTTTGGTAATTTGTACCTTTCTAGGAATCTGTCCATTTCTTCTGTATTTTCTATCCTATGGGAATACAGATTTTCAAAGTAGGTATTAATGATCTTTTGGATTTCTGTGGGATCTATAGTGATTTCATCCTTTTCATTCCTTATTGCATGAATTTGAGATCTTTCCGTTCTTTTTTTCATAAGGTTGGCTAGGGGTTTGTCAATTTTATTTATTCTTTCGAAGAACCAACTCTTTGATTCACTAATTTTTTGTAGAGTTTTCTTCATCTCAATTGCATTAATTTCTGCCCTGAGTTTTATAATCTCCTCCCTTCTTTGGGTTCTTGGTTTTGCTTGTTGCTCTTTTTCTAAGAGTTTGAGGTGTATCATTAGGTTATTTATTTGCTTTCTTTCTGTTTTCTTTGTATATGAGTTCATTGCTATAAATTTCCCTCTGAGGACTGCTTTCATTGTATCCCACAGATTGCCGTAGGTTGTACTTGCATTTTCATTTATTTGTAGGTAGTTTTTAATTTCTTCTTTGACTTCTTGTGTGACCCATTGGTTATTCAGGAGGTTGTTGTCTAATTTCCAAGTGTTTCTTTTTTCTCTGTCTAGAATATCTTTTAGTGCTTTTTGCAATGCTGGTTTGGCACTCATGAAGTTCTTCAGTTGTACTTTGTCGTGGAAATATTTTATTTCTCCATTGAATTTGAGTGATAGTTTTGCAGGATACATCAGTCTGGGTTAGAAGTTGTTTTGTCTTAGAGTCTGTAATACCTCACTCCAAGCTCTTCTTGATTTCATGGTTTCCGTTGAGAAGTCTGCTGTGATTCTGATGGGCTTTCCTTTATAGGTGATCTGTTTCATTTCTCTAGCAGCTTTTAATATTGTGCTCTTTTGCTGGATATCTGGGATTTTGACTATTATATGTCTGTGTGTGTTTTTCTTTGGGTTATGGCTCATTGGGGTTCTATATGCCTCGATTAACTGTACTTCAGTATCTTTTACCTTGTTTGAGAAATTTTCTGCTATTATTTGAGTAAATATTCTTTTTATATCGTTTGTGTGGTCTCCTGACTCCTATTACTAGAATATTATTTCGTTTTGCCTCATCTTGCAGCTGTTGGATTGATTTTTCTTGTGTCTTTGATGATTTTATGAGATCCTTCCTTTCATGCTCATAAGCTGCCATGCTGTCTTCAAGGTCTGAAATTCTATCTTCGGTTTCGTTTAGGCGGTTTTGCAAGCTTTCAGTGGAAGTTTTCAAATCCTGGCAATCTCTTTGGACCTGTGTCATTCTTGGTAATTCATTCCTAAATTGCTCTTGTAACGTTTCCATTTGTTTCCTATTTTCTTCTAATCTTTTATCTATTTCTTCTCTATGTGTATGGAACATTTCTTCCATTATAGTTGTCAGTTCATTTTTTGTCTGAGAGATTATTGCAGATATGTGGCTTATTTCTGCTTTAAGCTCTTTTATGGCCTGTTGGAGTTGTTTCATTTCGGATGCAATCGTTTCATAACTTTCAGGTATGTGGCTTCCTAGTTCCCCTGTATCCTCGCATTCAGGACTTGTTCTGGGTGGGGTTGAGTTCTGAGACTGCATTTTGTTCTTCTGTCTTCCCATTTTTGGGTATCAGATTCAAAATATTGAGCAATAAATTACCCAGGCAGTTCACCAGGAAAAGGTCTACTGCAGATGCTGCTCCAATGACTCCTTCTCTTCGGGTGAATGTCCTTTAAGCTTTCTGCTGAGAGTTCCGCTTAAAAGGCTGTTCAGATGCTGGTTTGTTGGGTGAGCTACTCCCTACCGAGAGACCTGGGTGGGGTGTGTAAGACTGCTCCCCCGCCCTCCCAGGGTTCCCTGCAGGTATAGGGACAGATCTCCTCCCCCACTCGGTGATCCGGTCGGGATCGCAGATAGCTCACTAGTTTTCAGAGTCCCTGCAGGCAGGAAGGTTCCAAAGTGCCAGTTTTTTGTGCTATGCTCACGATCCACCCCTCCCTGCCACTTCTGTTTCCTCGTGCTCTCTGGGTCTGGGGGAGGGAGTGGGGTCCTCCGCTCCTCTGTGCTCCTTGCGCTGCCTTGGCCATGGACTGCATGCCACTGAGGGCCTTGGTTGCATAGCCTGCCCGAGGCACACGAGATCTGAGACCGCCCCGCGTTGCCGCTGCTCAAAAGCCGATTTTTGGCCGGAGTCGCTGACGAGCTGAGCCGGTTCGGGAGGCGGGAGGGATCGAGCTGGCTGTGCCCCCAGGGTGTTCGGACCCAGCCAAGCCACCTCCCATCTGCCGCGCGAGCGTCTCTGGTGCCCAGGGTTCGGGGCTTTCCTGCATCTCACCACAGCAATTTGGGACGCCCTACTGCATCTCCCCCGGCAGCTCAGAGAAACATGTTCAGTTTGAACTTCCCAGCCGAGGTCCCGGCATTCACACTTGCCAAGTCTGTCTCGAGCTGGTGGTGTCTATCAGGGAGGATCGCTCCTTTGCTGTTCACCTGGTCGCCATCTTTCCGGAAGTCCAAAATCTATTTTCAATGGATAAAGTGAAGGCAGTTTGTCCACTGATCAGAACTCTGCTAATAACTGCCTTTGTTAACTTTGGGAAGCTATATAATTTACTTGTGACTCAGTTTCCTCAGTTGTAAAGTGGCAATACTTATCAAATAGCCTAGTTCATAAGGCTACTTGGAGATCAAATTAGATAATGTATATAAAGTATATAGGAGTTTGCTTGAGTCGTAACAGTGATGATATCTACCCTTCATGGAGTGTTAGCTCTACCAGGTACTCTGTGTAGGTCCTATCATCATGCCCAGTTTTCACACGAAGGTCTTAGAGACAGAATCAGAATTCACCCTGGGGCATATGACTATACGTCTGTGTCATTAATCATTTTTCAATATTTACTGTTACATAGTGAGTAACCAATACGTATTATATCATCATATTAATAAAATTGGCCACCAGAGCAGATATTGAGTACCATGTGTCAAGTAAATGTCTGTATGTTCATATTTTGCATGGACTTCCTCAACATTAATTCTGCCTTCCACATGATCCAACTCCCCCCTGCAGCCTGGGTGGGACTTGTGACTTGCTTCTAACTAATAGGATATGTCAAGCTGATGGCATTATGGATGCGTATTGTATATGATTGTAGTGTCTATCATGATAGGAAAGTTTCTCTCCTTTGTTAGCTTTAAGGAAGCAAATGGCCATACAACAAAAGATTGATAGAATTATCTGACCAGTGACCAGGAAGAAGCTGAGGCTCTTACCCTGAGAGTCTGCAAGAAACTGAATGGCACCAAAACCACGTGAGCATGGAAATAGATTCTTCCCTAGTTAAGATGGAGTTTGCACTCAGCCCTTTTCAATACCTTGAGTGCAGGTTCATGAGACCTTGAATCAGAGGCTCCATTTAAACTATGCCAGGACTCCTAACTCACAGAAACTCAGATAATCAATGTGTGTTGTTTTCAGCCATTGAGTGTGCAGCAAAATTGTGGTGCTGCAATAAAAGAGAAACACACAAAGTTATAGAGACTAAAGGTTTTGAGCCAGGTGTGGGAACACATGTATGAAGCAGTAGCAGCTTCCTGACATGCTCTGGCAGCTATGGGGACTTGAACTTGAACTGGAAGCTCTCATGGTGGCCCTCAATATCCACTATTCCTGCCCTTTCAGCAATTTTGTCTTTCTCTGACCCCTGCTTTAAATCCCTTTTTTCTTGCAGTGCCCAAAGTGATTTCTACTTCCCGTGCTGAATTTTAGTTCATATTATCAACTAACTTTAAAGCCACAGTGCAGCTATTCCAATATTTAACTCTTCTGGTGACCCCAAAAACATTCCTCGATGATTTCCTTCCAAAACATCAAGGCATAGTCATACTAATTCTTTAAGGAACAGAGCAGGAATCTTATTTTACGGAGAAAATAATCTCAGATCTCATGATTATTTAGGATCACACATTCCGTGAGAAATGCTCCAGGGTATAATTCTAGGTCTAGCAGATACCTGACCGCACATCTTTCCATTCAGGATAGTCTTAAAAATATGCAGAGCTGCTATATGACTACCTACTCACTCATTCCTCAAATTCCTGTTGCATATGTACTGTGTGTTCCATGCAGTGCTAAGCACAGGCACGTACAAGGGCCCACCCTGATGGAGCTGAGTAGGTAAAAGAAAACACACAGTGTTACAAGCAGCCCGTTCAGCCCGCAGCGAATGTAGTGCAGAATGCTGAGGGAGCTGTGAAGAGAGACGTCTGATCATCTGCCTTGGGGATCAGAGAAGATGCTCAGAAGAAAGGGAGCGGCTCTTGGTGGTGACAGAGGGTAGCCACTCATCTCTGCTGCTCATTGCTAAAGCTCTGGAACTCCAGAGCAATGTTGCCAGGCAGGAACACTGGCAGAAATGCTCACGTGACTTGGCTATCAAGACTGCAGGCAACCTTGAGCAAACCCAGACCTAAAGTTGACGGTCTTTGTCCGTGCTGCCGAGGCACAGAGTGGAACACAGCCACCTGACTGTCAAGCTGCAACGGCCACAGCCTTGTTCAATTTATCTGTTGGTTCTTGGCAACTAATGTGTTTCCTATTAATTGTGGTTTCCCAAAAATTAAATTAAAAGTCTTTGATTTACTTTAACAATAGATCTGGCTAGCTTTTGTTGAAGTTTATCCGGTCCTCCTGTCTGGAGGGAAAAATATTTTCCAGTTTAAAGCTCAGAGTTTAGAATAGGTAAGAATACAAATGGCAAATAAATACATGACAAAATGTCCAGCATCATTGGTCACTTGAGAGATACAAATTAAAACAACATGGAGATTTCATCTCCTCCCTTAAGAATGGCTATCATCAAGAAATAAACCAACAACAAATGCTGGAGGGGCTGTGAGGAAAAAGGAACACTTGTCCACTGTTGGTGACAATGTAGACTGGTGCAACCACTGTGGAAATCAGTCTGGAGGTTTCTCAAAAAATTAGGACTAGAGGTCCCATTTAACCCAGCCATTCCCCTTCTGGGTATTTTCCCAGAAGAATTGGAAACATCACACCACAGCAGTATATGTGCACCTGTATTTATAGCAGCACAATTTGTCAAAGCAAAAACTTGGAAACAACCCAAATGCCCATCAACTGAGGAATGGATAAGAAAAATGTGGTATTTTTATACAATGAAGTATTACTCAGCTATAAAGAAAGATAAACTTAAGGCTTTTATAGGTAAATGGAAACAAGTAGAGACCATAGTCATAAGTGAAATAAATCACACCCACATGTGTAAACACTATATTGTCTCCCTAGCGTAAGAATCTGAAAGACAAATAAAATTGAAAGATACAGTACATATCATGAGAGGGAAAGAAACTGCTCAATAGTGAAGAACAGCTGGGATGAGGGAAAGGAGATAAGAAAGAAAGAAGGAAAAAAATATATATAAGGTGATTAGAGGTTTAAGGCAATGACTGCTGCAGGGGATATTGTAAAAGCTGGCAGGTGAATGTCCCTGCAAATCATAAAACTGTCTTAATTTTATCCTGGTGTCTTTAGTCTTGAAAGGGGATGAGGTGGGCTAGGTAAATTTAGGGATAATAAACCCGTTACTATATGAACCCTTCCTAAGTGATTAACGTGCCTATGTACAGAGCTGAGCAGGATTGCCCCCTAAAATTCAAGATAGTAAAGGAGACAGGTACAAAAGAGAGGTAGAAATATCAACTTTATTCTGATTTTAGTTACTTATTGGGCATTTGCAGGCCCAAGTAAAGAGTCAGTGCTCTTTAGCAAAATTAGTGTTCAAATCCCTGACAATCTCAGCTTCAGCCTGTTAGCACCCATCTTGTCACCCCTGCGATACTTTCCAGTGCTGGTTTCATTGCACACAACATTCTCCTAATGAAGAGCAGCTTTTTCCACTCCTCCAAATCTGAGGTGAGAACTTCTCACCCTAAGAAGACTATTTGCCACAGCTATTCGGCCAGGATCATATTTTCCCATTCTTGTTGATAGCTTTCCAGCCTGATGTGTCTGTTGTTCCCATCCTGTGGCATCTTATTTTAACTCCCAGTGCCACCCAAGTCCAAGGCACCCAGATACAGTAAGAGATCAACACTGTCTATACCACTGGAGGAAAACTGAACATCCCCAGGCTGAGCTCCTGGCATGGGAGGGAAGAGGAGTTGTAATTCATGTTTCTATAGCCAAGTCCCAAGGATGATGTCTGTCAAACAGATCTGTAATGCAGGCTCTGAAATAAGCTTCCCTCCTAATACCACTTTACTACTTAAGCAATGACTGCCAGGCACCTTAAATACACTATTGCGAACCCTTTCAACAATCCCTCCTGAGTTGGGGTTATCATGTCCACTTTATAGATGATGAAACTAAGGCTCAGAGAGGTTAAATGATTCGTGCAAGGCCATATAGTTGGTCAGAGGCAAAATTAGGATTCAAAGCCACATCTTTTAAGCTAAAAAACTTGCAAAATTTCAACCATTTGCACTGTCTCCCTGACATCTTTGTGGGCAAATTTTAAGAATACTATGTATAGATACTGCATATTTTGTAGCTACTCTCACCAAAAGGTTGGGTGGACCTCAGAAGAATTCACTGAGGTCAGTTCCTAGGTTATTTCTTGCAACTTTGAAACTAAACACCAGCTGTTACCCAGGAAACCCAAAGCCATCTGTAGAGGTCAAGGGTTGTACAGAGGGAAGCTTCTCTTTGATATACCTCCCATCACCCTGAGACTGAGATAGACTGATATGCAGTGCTTCAGTGGGTGTGGTAAGAACCAGGCTTTGGTTCTGAGAACAGTTCCCTCTATAATGAAATAGTACTATCCAAAGGAAACATCAAAAACAAAGCAAGAGCCAGTGAGTACCTATTTTATAAATACTATTCTTGACCTTAAATGCCTGTGATATGAACAACATGGGAATTGCAGATGTTATGACATTTTCATGTATAGCCCAAAGCTTGAAGGTACCATTCTCTACCTACTCAAGGATAGGAGGACCAGTCTGACAGAAATCTCTCCCAGTCACTTCTGAGGAGCTCTTGGTATGCTTACATATTTCCAAGAATCAACACTGCCACTGCTGCGAGGCTAGCTGCACCCACACTAATAGAGAGAATGAACCTCTCCACCAGGGCTTACCCTAGCTTCAGCCTCATAGGGTTGGTATGTTTCATGGAAGACTTGTGTAAGTTTATACAACTATTCCATTTCCAGATGGGCATTGTGACTTGTACAAGCCGTGGTCAATTATCAGCAAACAGAGTGAATCTGGAAATGTGGCTCCATTCCAGCTCTGGCCTGTGTTGTGCCTGGCTGCATCCTGACCCTTCTCCTCTGCTATGTGATTCAATTACAGGAGAATCCATAGTTCTTGGCAAAATTGTGTCTTATCTGACATTCTGTATTATATTTAAACTTCAGGGATAAATGGGACACAAATTCTCTTCTCACTGCACTAGCAGATTCTCTCGCCCTAGTAAAAATCAGCGGATACAAATGAATGGAGTAGAAAAAAGAAACAATGCCCTTTAGGGTGTCAGGGCAGGATTACCTGGAACAGTGGTTCTTGCTTAGCTGAGATTTGTTGTCAGAGTTCAAACACAAGCAAAAGAACAATAGCTTGGTTAACTAGGCCCTGAGACCTCTAATTAGCATAACAGATTAGTTCTGAAGTAGGAATTTACAGATAATATAGGTGAGTGGATTGCAACATACCTAGAAACATGTGGTTTAAAAACATTAATGCAGAGGATGCTGAATACGGTCTAGATTATGAGTAAGTAGCACTTGCCCTCATCTATATATAATACTATTTGTAATGTTTGATACATTGTGTCTACTTGAGAAGTCTAGATGCTTAACTAACTCAGCTGTAGAGGACAAGCCCTTTCTGCTCTAGGTTGTTGTTCATTGTATCAATTTGAGAAGTTTAAAAGTTTAACTAAGTGACCCAGCAAGGGGCAAGGTTCTCACTTTGTAAACTTTCTGAGCTTGTGCAAGAGGAGGGCCCTGTGACGGTGCCAGGGCTCTCTCTAGGGCAGAGAGCCTGCTTATAATATAAGTGCGGAAAAGGGGCTTTCCCTCTTTTTTGCTCTTGTTGCTTTGCCGCCACTTTGAGCTCTTGCCCCTGTGCCATGCCACCCTGCCGTGGAGCCAACTGATTATGGACTGAAACTTCCATAAACTGTTAGCTAAATAAACCTTTCCTTCCTTAATTTTGGGCATTGAATATTTTGTCCCAGCAATGAGAGAAAAGAAACCAAGACACTATTTTTCAATCATATATGCCCCTGCTTACTATAAGAAACTATAAATGCTTCTCAAAATTTCAAACTGTTTTCATGACAATTTTTACTAGCTATGTATTTTCTCAAACTGCCAAAATAAAAATCCATCTACACTTACATGACAGCGATTTAAGAAGTTGTTTGATGTTAAAAACAAAAAAGGAGGGGGCATCTTCATATTTAAAAATGATGTGAAACTTTGCCATAGGTCTGTGTTCCCCAGAATCATGCAGAAGGAGCGCTAGAAAAAGGCACCCAGATCTAGGAATTTGCATCTGGCAATGGAGCCCGGGGATCTGCATTTTAAATTTACTTTCTATGTACATGGAAATGTACGTCTGAAATGTACAACCTCAGCTCAAGTCAACCCATCAACCCACCTAGAAAGTATATGGCTGAGGAAATTCAAGTTCAGAACAGGAGGTGATTGGACCTCAAGGTCATAAACATGTGATCAGTAGAACCTTGAAAATCCCATCTTGTCAGGCCCAGAGAGAGGCCAAGCCAGCTACTCCTTTCCTTGGAAGGGTTTGTTGTGAAGACCCTAGAACCCTCTGCATGTCAGCAAAGCACTGTCTCCCACTGTGAATGTTCTCTATGGTTTTTGCCATTCACCCAAATCTCTTAAACTTTTTAGCTCAGGCAGGTGAACCAGTCTCGCTCTGACTTCAGGATGTGTCCAGCACTTCCTATGTCTAGTGTCTAGACCTTTGACAGAAATTCTGCTTCTTTTAAAAAGATTTTTTTTGAGACAGGTCTTGCTATGTAGTACAGGCTGGCCTTGAACTCACTTATGTAGCCTGGGCTGGCCTCAAACTCACGGCACTCCTGCCTCAGCCTCCCAAGTGCTAGGATTGCAAGTGTGCACCACCAGTTCTGCTTCTTGATGCCCAGTCTCATCTTGGCTTTTGGTTGACTCTATCAGTGCTCTTGAGACCCAGCTGCCAGTTCATATGCTCTGCTCTGCAATTGGAATCTAATGATCATTGTGATGGTATTAAAAAGTGAGACTTTGGGATACGACCAAGTCACAAGGGCAGAAACTTTATGAATGGAATTTCCTGTATAAAAGAGACTGGTTCACTCTTCCATGGTGTGAGCACAGAGATAAAGTGTGTCATCTATGAATAAGCAGAGGGTTCTCCCCAGACACCAAATTTGTTACTGCTCATCTTAAACTTCCCAGCCTCTGGAACTGTGCGAAATAAATACTGTTTATATGCTACCCAGTTTCTGATATTTTTGTTTTCACAACTTGAGTGAACTAAGATACCAATTCTGCCTCAAAAATATTTTTTCAGCTTCATTCTAACCTAACTGGTCACATTTATGGCTTTGAATCCCATTTTCCACTTAATATGTGCTTATTTTTACACTGTTTTGTGTATGGACAGCTAAACTGTGTCACATTTAAAATGTGGAGCAGGGCTGTGCGCTAGTTTCTTGCTATGAATGAATCGAGTTTGTGCCCAAATAAGCATTACAGAAACTAAAAATGTTTACTATGGATTTTATAGCATTAAGTCTTTTATTTATGTACAGCCATTTACTGAACTTTGTCAGGCTCTAAAGATGTGATATAGACGAAAATGCAATATAGCCTTTCTCTCAAGAAGTTTGTGTGGAGAGGATAGTTTAGATCTCGGTTAGTTTTTTGTATGTTTTACCTTAATAAATAATTATTTCATTTTATAAGCAATTAGCAAAATAGTGAAGAATAACAATCCTCTGTGGAAACACAAATCCCTAATGAGTAACATTTATTCAGTTCTGGAGTGCATCCTACAGTTGTGGGTATTTATAAACAGTGTTTCAGTTATTCATTGTCCAACCTTTCTGGCACACTGTTATTTCTATGTTGGAAAAAATGAAGTCAGTGATTTCCCCAAGAGCCTAGCAAATGAGATGTGAGGTTTCAAATCTCAATTTGTGTAACAACCAAGGTATCCTTAACCAACGCTCTACATCACCTCCTCTGACCCCTGAGAGTCTTTCTGCACCAGGGTTTCCTAAACCCTACAACTCAGAAGTTGCTCAAGTACAATGAATAGTGATGTCACTAGGGGCAGCCAGCGGATCTAGGTGATTGATGAACTAATCAATATATGAGGTCAAGGATTACAAAACCGCCCTAGAATCCATTGCATAAAGCTCCAAGCTCTCTGAGAGCTGTGCAGAATCCAAGGTATGTGATTATTTTATGAGAGATTTGGCATCTTCACAAGTCTTCCCACCCATTTACCCTGGAGCCTCTTTCCTTCAGTGGTGGCTCCCAAGAGACAGTGTGAAAACTAAGATTTAAAAAATTGTCCCAAGGCTGCTTTACATGACTCAGTGTGTGATCTTAAGCCAATGAGTCACCAGCTTGTGACTCAGTTTTCACATCCTACATAGGGTTCAGAATTTGACTCTTGGGATCCTGGGGATGGCTTTATATGGAAGTGGAGCAAAGCTAGTGATGTGCTGGACAGCAGGAATCTGGGCTATCTTTTCTCCTTCACCTTGTCCAGCATCTTTTATCCTCTTGGAGGTGCTTGTGGGTGGGCCAAGATCAAGGAAGCTGACGTATCCTTACCAGCGAGGGCAGCTTCCATTTCTGATGATGCTGGGTGGATGCTGCATGCGTCTCCTCCATTCTGGGTGGTCCTTTTGGCAATAGAAGTCACCTACTGTACAGAGGAAGAAACCTGTGTGAAGAAACATGTCCCTTTCTGTGATTACACTGGTGTAGCTTTCTGGTCTCAATCCAGGCTGCAAACTACTGCAGTCCTCTAGGTGAATTCTGGAGTGAAAACATGACTTGGGCTGTGAGCAACAAGCTTGGAAGCTTATCTGATAAGGGCTGTAGACTCGATATTGGAAATAACTAGGCCTTCAAGAAGTCCCAACATCTGCTTGCTTATGAATAAGGCTAGCTCAGTTAAGCACCCTTGGAGACACCATTCCCAGGCTGCCATGAAAACAGGACATAATAATAGGTCTGGAATGAGATTCTTCTTGCCACTAGTTCACCTTAGACCCAAATATGATAAAGATCAAATCACAAACTAAGCATGACATCATATCCCAAGATGCAGATTTTCAAAGAAAAAGGTTCGTGTATCTTCAGCCTTGGCCCACAGTCAGATGGAAAATAGTGAAAAGATGGGGTGAAATTGAAAAGAGGTTCATTTGGAAAGAGCTATTAAGGCTCTCTCCCTAGAGGGAGGGGTGGAGATATCACAGGGGACGTGAGAAAATGTTTCTCGCAGTGGAGAGTGCAGAGAGCTAGTGTCTGAGCCATGCCTGAGAAAGATTAGGACCGGGATCTGGCTTCTGCTCCTGAGAGGTAGAGGGTAAGAAAGCAGGACTTGCTGTTTGAATATCAGAACCAGGAGAATATTCTGGGTGAGTTTGGACTACATTTCCAGAGAGTGGTTTTTACAGTGAAGGATGCAGTCATTGCAAAGAAATGAGCAGCACCAGAAAGAGACTTACCATGTGATTAGTTCACCTCAGATCTTGTCTGAAAGTGCCTGCTGGGGGAGTGAGGAATTTTGGCAGGAATCCTGATGATATCTACTTCTCAGTGCCTCAGGTGACAGCAGGAATAGAAACGTATCTGTTAGGGTCAAGAGAACTGTGGGACAGAGATCCTGGAAGCTCTAGCTCACCCAGGGATGGTTTCTTTGGCCAAAGGCCAGATTCAAGTCAAAGTTGTTTCTCCTATCACCCATGGTACAGACCATGATGGATCTGAAATAGGAGAAGTGTGTGTGTGTGTGTGTGTGTGTGTGTGTGTGTGTGTGTGTGTGTGAGAGAGCGAGAGAGAGAGAGAGAGAGAGACAGAGAGACAGAGAGACAGAGAGAGAGGGAGAAGGAGAGGGAGAGAGAGAGACAGAGAGACAGAGAGAGAGGGAAGAGAGGGAGAGAGAGGGAAGAGATGGAGAGAGAAAGAGAGAGAGAGGCAGAGAGAGAGAGAGAGAGAGAGAAAACAAGAAGAGCCAGAACAGGAGCAGACAACAGTAACCTGCATTTTTGTTATGCTATAAGTCATTCTTTTTCAGGAAACTAGAAAAGATTTTGCTGCTCTTTTAAAAATACGTTTGATTCCTTAATTACTAATAAACATCTTCATCCTTCTCCTGGAGCCCGGTCACATCCCTAGCTTTCCACTCTTTCCGTGTTTCATACTTTGCACAGGCTTCTGTGACAGCGTGTTATCACCTTGTGCTATAACCGATGCTTCACCAGTATTTCCACCTGAAAGGGGGAGCTCCTCACGGCAGCAGCTGCATTTCATTTCTGTTCACATTGCCTGTACCCAGCACGGTGAGGCATATGCTTTGAATGCCAGCAAGTTCTGTTAAGTGAATGACTGAAAGAATGTATGCCTGTTGACAGAAAGGACTTGGCAAAGGGGTACATATTGAGACCTCTGGGAGCTTCTAGAACCTCACAGGCTGGCCTGTACCCGTACTTCCTACTTATAACTTCAGTTGTGTTCCCCAGAGACCTGGCTAGTACTCAGCTCATTGGGTTTTGTTGAGGGGGAACCCCAGTTATACCCCTGAGATAACACGTCCCTGAGACGGAGTGGAGACGCGGATGAGAACAAGGTCTGCGTCAGAGTATGGAGAAAATAGGCACTGAGCCACAAGGACCCAATTTCAACAGAATCCTCTGTTGTACCGGGAACAGTGGGGAAACTGTTCATCTATACCTCATTCTTCATGGAAATATTCTGACTGAAAACTCAGCGTCAGCTTTGATTTCCTTTCCCGGGGGAAGGCTTGGTCAAAAGGCACAAAGTAGGCCTGTGTAGAGTCAGAGAAACTAGGCTGGGTTCGAGGAGACCCTCACACTCTTATTTTTGTTGACTGGTAGAACTTCTAGCACTGGGGCGGTCAACCTAGCCCAGCCCAGCACTGGCCTTATGCTCCTCAGAGAAATCCATCTCTTCTTGGAACCACAAGATCATAGGCGGAAGAGGGAAGGTCAGACCAGGCCCAAGGGTCAGTGGCCCAGTCGTTGGCCTGCTTCCTTTAAAGCAGCAAGCACAGAGAAGCCTTGGAGCTGTGGAAGTCTGAGGGCCTCAGAGTAGGCGAAAAACTGGCACAATTCATACTCCAGTGGGTCCCCTTGAAGGGGAGAGCAAATAAAATAACCTGCAAAAGGCGCTTACAGAGCAAATACAAAGTTGCTATCTCAAAGCTAATTTTAAGAATGTCCCTTTCTCTTGAAATTTCATCACCATGACTCATCCCACGGCAGGCCAAGATTCTGAAAGTCTGAGTCAGACAGAGCCCTGGGAGCTGAAGCTAGATCGGAGTTTTACCTAAATAAAGCCTGCAAGCCTGGCCTGCTGTGAGGCATACATTAGAAATTCGCTCATTCAGCAGCGCACATGCCCCTGCACTTCCACTGTGCGCACTGTTGCTCATAGGTTTCTGGTCTGTCGTTGAGACTAGACTTCTTTTAGATGTGGAGACCCCTCCTGTTTCCTTGAACCTTCAGTGAGTATGCGTGTTTATCTTCTCTGCTGTTTAGTTCCACTCTCCTGTCTCATCAGCATGGCTATGAGCGCTTTTCTGGTACTTGCAACAAGAACAGATGTGATGATAAAGCACACATTTCAGGAGTGACACAGGGTCCCCTTCTCCAAATGTCAGGCAAAATGACATCTAAATTTAGACATTAGAATGTCAGAGCTGGAAGGGACTTTAATTCATGTCATCCACCCTCTCTGGTGCTATAAAGATCAGAACTTCTAGACCCAGGGCTAATGAACAATCTGAAGAAGGTCACACAGCCGATTAGGAAGAGAATCTACACAAAAACTCAGGGTCTTCTCACATCTTAATTTTATCTGACCTGCTTTGTTCTTATTCATTAGATGCTTGGATAATTCTAAGGATTATCCTGAAAAACCCATACTTGTTACTGTGGGGGAAGTCATTCTCTGGGGACTCACAGGAAAAAGTGAGGGCAATGTTTAAGCTGGCTACTTGTCCCTTGGTGTCCCTTGAGTTCCGTACCAGTGACCTGAGAAGGTAACTCCAGAGCCATGGAGCCAAGAAGTGTGCGGATAGGAGGTGGAAAGCTGGGACTGTCCAGAGGCCTAAAGGAAGAGACATAATCTCCTCCACGTGGTAGCAATAGCAAGGTAACCAAAGAAACGGTAACAAGAACTTGGCTCATGAAAATGGTGGCTTGTTGATAAGTAAAACTATTTTGGCATTAGGCTGTTGAATTCAGAATTTCAGGGGTTGCAAGAGGCCCATTAACTCAGAGCTCAGGTGGAGAAGATCGTTGGGATACAGAGCTCGCAGGTAGGTTCCACAGTGCAGCCAAGACCCTGTCAGAAGCCCAGTTGTCTAGCCCAGTGCTGCATTCTCTTTGGTTCTGTGTCTCTGTGTTTGATCTCATCATGTTTTCTTGTCTGTGCCTCTCTCCTCTCTCTCATCTTTCTCTCGGCACTTGTTTCTGTCTGTGCATCTGCTCTACCTTCCCCTCTCTGCTGCACGTGGTTCTCCTCGCTTTAGTTTGCGTAAGGCCAGAGCAGAAACCTCCGTATTGAACCCACCTCACCAATCATTGTGTCAGCTTCTGTAACGCCTATAGTCTTTTCAGATTCTAAAGCCCTAAGAAGTGAACGGAATTGGCTCAGATCACCTTTCTGAGTCTGGCCACATGTGTCACAGGGTGTGGGCCTCTCCGTGGATTAGTTGTTCTTGTACCAGATATCCCAGTCTTTTCTAATCAGATGTGGCCACAAGTTCAGGGCATCCAGGCCCCAGCCAGCCCAGGCCGGGGGGCAGGGGGACAACAGTATAAGCCGGTGGTGGTGAACCTATGGCGCACGTGCTGCAGTGGTGGTTTGTATCCTTGAAAGCTCTAAAAGATTCACCACCACTGGTAAATGCTATGGAGACAGACATTCCAGCTTTGCTATTTACAATGCTTGTGATTTTGGGCAAGGCTTCTCACCTCTCTGGGCCTCGTGTCCTTCATCTGTGGGATGAGGCTCACAATGCCTACTTCACAAAGTTGGTAAGAAACTAGGTACACACACATCTAGTGAGTGATGCCCTGCACATGGTACATCCGCAACCAATGATTATTGTTAGCAACTAGTGCTGATGCAAGACAATCTGACTTAGGCATTCAAACCTGCCTTGATCTACTACCCTCTGAATTCTTCTCTTTTGTCTTTCTCCATTTGGAGTCCTTTTCTTCTCCTCTTGATGTTTCTTAACTTCTCCCCTTGTTGTCAGCACAGTAATGCAATGCTTGAGGATTTCACAACAGGATGCTCGGGAGCCAATGTTTTCCATTTGGATATGACTTACTTTCCTCTGCTGTTGTCAATAGCATTAAAGGAAGGGGTAGAGGGTGTGGTTTACTCTACTGAAAAACACTGTGACCTCTGCTTTTAAAAACTGCTCCAGCAAAGGAAGGAATTTGTCTATGATGACACTGCTGGCTTTTATAACATAAATATGAAGCTCTTTGTTATTGCTTGGCACAAATCCTAAGTTGCCCTCAAGAAGCCTAGGAGAAGTTGAGAGCCAGTTAAAGAATGTAGAGATATATTTAATAAAAGGCAAAAATTACTCCAGATGCCAGAAATTGTTATTCACAAGCACAAACACACATAGTCTTCTCTCCCTCCCCCACCCCCTGCTTTGCCCGGAAAGAGGTCTGGGTGAAATATCTATGAGAAAGTGAGCATGCGGATTGGTCCAGGGGAGAAGAAGTAGCTTGGTGGGATCTATAGAAATGAAAGAAAGAATTAAAATTATAGGACGGAGTCAATAGACAGAGGCCAAGTTCTCACAGAGTCTTGGTGAAGGCTGGCCTGTTCCAGGTTACACCAGGGAGTTGTGACACATAAACAAGGTGAATCTGCAGTAAAAATTTGGGTCATTTCAAGAATTTCAGTGCAAAGCAAGCCAGAGCCAAACCAGCTTCATGTGCATTGAGCTGTGTAGTTGCACAAAGTCTCACACTTAGAAGAGCCTCATGCTTGGCTTAATGTTCTGCTGTTTGCCATTTTGAAACTTCTAATCATTTTTTAACAAAAAAGCTACATTTTAATGTTGCTTTCAGCCCTAAAGTTATGTTACTGGTATTTGCCAGGGAAAATGTAACCAAATGTTTGCATCAGAAATTAAAAGCTAGAAGGAAGAACTAGGAAAAGATGGAGTTATGACCCATTTCAATCACCAGGGAAAGAGGTGGGGCAGAGGGCAGAGCCAGCCTTCAACTGATTTTGGAACCTCATGGAAGGCAGGAGAGCTCAGGAGTAGGTCTGTAGTGGGCAAGGGCTGCAGCAGAAACTGGCTGTTCCTAGTGGGGCTGGGCCCTGAAGTGTTTCGGGGGTAACACTGTTCACCGACCCAAGGAAAGCTGCCCGTGGGGCAAGTGTCAACTCTTACCTAATCATCTGTGACCATAGGGTCTCATGGGCACAACCAGCAGCAAGGGAGAGCATCAGAGACAAAGTACAGGAAAAGAAGGGGCCTGGACAGAAGTAGACACACATCTCCAGCTTTGCCACCCAGGTGCTGTGAATCAAGGCTGCTGACTTCTCAAAGCCTTAGTTTCTTCATATGTAAAATGGGGAGATGATACCTGCTCACAATGTTGATGAAAAGTTTAGATGAGCTTAGTGTGTAAAATTCCTTCTATTTTGTCTGACATTAGTAAATTTTTTTAATTTTAAAGAGAAAAAATAGCAAAATAACAACAATGAAGACAAAAACAAAACAATACATAAACAGTAAAAATAATACAGAATTTCAAAAGAGGAGGATAGGAATTAACAATGATTTTTATATTACATATCATCATCTTCAATGAACTTGCTCAGATTACCAGGTGTCAGAATGCAAGATTAATCAAACAATTAAAGATAATAACAAGTAATAAAATTTCTATTATAACCTAGTATTGATTTAAGGAAACTGAGATTAAGAAAAGTAGGTTCTTTTCTCAGTGACCTTGACCTGGTACACACTACATCTCTTAGCTTTAGTATTCTCCTAAGTAGCACAGATAGAAAAATCCAGTGCCTAAGGTTTCTAGCACAAAGTAGCTGATCACTAAATGGTTAGTGAGTCAATGAAGTTGTATGTCCTGCTGCACTGCAATAAGGGATTAGAAAGGTATTTGTAAAGCTGCAAAAGGCTTTGTGACTGTAATAGTTATCATTTTGTTGGCTTCAGAAAGTCAGATTTATTTTCAAGGGGTGGATAGGAATGAAATGTGTTTAAGATCACCTCACCCCGAAAACAAAATAAACTCCTGAGTACTTTCCCACTTGAGAATAGGAGTCAATCTTTTATTACTGGCATTACTAATCCCAGTGTAGCCAAAACTGGGATGGGAGTTTGCACTGCTTCTTCCAACCCCAGACTTTTCTTCCGAGCTCAGAGGGAAATGTTGTTATCACATGGGTTACTACAAATCAAAAAGTGTAATTAATGATGAGACATTCAATATCCATGCATCTATATCTCATGGATTTGGAGAATGTCATTTCTTTTCATTATAGGTTATAAAACATGAAGAATATTTAGGCAGAGAAAAACTCACTCATTAGCTTCAGAGCTAATGCCAAGAGAGGAAATGCTTTCTGTGCAAATGGCATAAAACACACATTTTTCTTGCCTGCACTTACATATTCCATATGGGCTAAAAGGAAACCTGAGTGTTACCACCATGTCTAGCACTTTGGATAAGAAGATTAGCATGTTTTATGGGAGAGAGATTCAAGATGAGTCTAACAAAACTGGAGCTAGCTAGAGATTGAGTAGGGTCTTTTGCACTATAATACATAATTTCTGCTTTGACTGATGGCACTGCAATATGCTTAACAGTTGCTGGGGAAGACATGGATAAATCTCCACCAAAATATCTGTGCTTCTCTTTCCATTGCATAGACCATGTCTTTCAGTCCAAGCATTAGATGTAGCTGCATAGATGAGCTCTAAAAATGAAGTGTGAGTGGCGTGTGTGTATATATCTATATATATATATAGTCTTTTGAGACACGGTTTCACTATGCAGCTCAGGCTGGCCTTGAGCTCACTTTGTAGCCCAGGCTGGCCTCAAACTTGCAACAATCCTTCTGCCTCAGCCTCCTGAGTGCTAGGATTACAGGCATGCACCACCACATCCAGCTGTATGTATATCTTCTTTGGAAATTGTGAGCGCAAATTCTTTGCCCATTTTTATTTGCACTGTTTTCCTATTTATTATTGAATTATAATAGTTTTTTATGTTCTGGTTATTAATTCCTTACCAGATGTGTGATTTGCATATACTTTCTCCCATTTTGTGAGTTGCTTTTTACTTTCTTGGTAATGTTCTATAGAGACACAAACTTTTTAATTTATGAAATCCAATTTATCTATTTTTGTTGCATGCAATTTGTTGGCATATGTCAAAGAAATCATTGTGTAATTCAAAGTCACAAATATTTATACTTACGTTTTATTCTAAAAGTGTCATAGGGCACAAAGATCAAGGAACAAAGTCTGATAGTATGTTGTATACAAAAAATATATTTAACCCCAAAATAATTCATAGATTAAAAATCAGAGGATGGAAAACAATATTCCATTCAACAGGAACTTGGAAGCAAGCAGGAAAAGCTATCCTATTTTCAGATAAAGTGGGCATTAAGCCAACACTGATCAGAAGAGGAAAATCACAACATATTGGTTAAGGGAACAATTCAACAGGAAAAGCTCACATTTATAAATATAAATGCACTGAGTAATGGGGTACTGAACCTCATAAAACAAACACACTGGACAAAAGAGATCAGAAAGACATCAACACAATTATAGTAGAGAACCCCAATACCCTGCTGTCATAAATAGAACAACTAGACAGAAAACCAACAAAGAAACATTAGAGTTTTATCAAACTTTTAAACAAATGGATTAAATATATATCTACAGATCACTTCAGCAAACAGTGGGAGAACACACGTTCCTCTCAACATCATATGGGGTTTTCTTCATAGACCACATGCTAATGAATACAGTATGCTTAAATAAGTGCAAAGTAATAGTAATCATACAGCACATATTACCAGACCATAGTGCAACAAAACTAGAACTCAATAGCAAAAGAAACTACAGTTACACAAATGAATTAAACTTAAATAGCACACCCTTGAATAATCAATGGGTCACAAAGAAATCAGGGATGAAACAAGATATATTCTAAGATATATCTTAGAATTAAACAGCAATGCCGATATAACATGCAAGAACTTACGGGACACAAAGCAGTCAGAAGGTTATAGCTATGAATGCCCACATCACAAAAACAAAGCAAGCCCAAACACATAACCTAATTGTACACCTCAAAGTCCTAGAAAAACAAGAACAATCCAACCAAAGCTAGTACAAGGAAAGAAATTATAAAGATCAGGTAACCTGAGCAATTTAGTTGAAGATAACATATGTAATATAACAACCACTGTTAACTCCTACCATTTGATTTTGAAACCCTGTATAATTTTTAGTGTTTTTGATTTGTTTTGTTTGTCCATGATACTGGTATTCTGCTATTGTTCTTTTTTTTTACTATTCTCTTTAAAATAAAAAAAAGGAATTGTAAAGATCAGAGCACAACTCAATGAAACAGATTGAAAAAATACAGAGTCAATGAATTGAAGGGCTGATTCCTCTAACGAAAAAACAAAACAGACAGACACTTAGCCAATCATACCAAAAAAGAGAAAGAATCAATGTACTTAGAAATGAAAAGGGTGAAAACAACAAACACTGCTGTGATACAGAAGATTATTAGGAGCTACTCAGAAGCTTATATCACTACAGTTTAGAGAATTCAGAAGAAATAGATTCCTAGATTCATATGAATTACCAATACTGAACTAAGAAGATATAAAAACCTTGAATAAACCAATTATGGGCAAAAAAATTGAAGTATGAATAAAAACTTGCCAGCTGAGAAAAGCCCAGGACCTGGTGGACTCATCGGCAAAATCTATAAGAACTTCAGGAAAGATCTAATGCCAATACTCCTCAAACTCTTTAATGATATTGAAAGAGAAGGAGTACTTCCAAAATCATTCCTAGAAGCCACTGTTATCCTGATTCCCAAATCTGACAAGTATTCAACCAAAAAAGATAACTACAAGCTGATGTCTTCAATGAACATAGGTGCAAAAATTCTCAAGAGGGTACTGCCCAGCACTTGGGAGGCTGAGGCAGGAGGATCACTGTGAGTCTGAGACCAGTCTGGGCTACAAAGTGAGCTCAAGGCCAGCCTGAACTGCATAGTGAGACCCTCTCTCAAAGATACCAAAATAAAAATTGATACTGGCAAACAAAACAACAAATCATCAAAAATATACATCATGGCCAAGCAGGATTTATCCCAGGGATATAAGGATGTTTCCACATGTGCAAAATAATAAATGTAATCTACCACATAAACAGAAGCAAGAACGAAAACCACATGACCTCCCAACAGACACAGAAAAAGCCTTTGGCAAAATGCAATATCAGTTCATAAAAACCTTGGAGAAAATTGCTTTAGAAGGATTTTATATCAATATGATAAATGCTGGTTATGACAAACCTACTTCCAAGATCATATTAAATATATTTCTTTTATGCCACCACTATACTGCCTTCATTGCTACTTAGAGTGAGTTGATGTTTCTCATTTTGTCTTGTCTTTTCTTGTATTTTTTCTTCTCATTCTTTTCTTTCTTTCTTTCTTTCTTTCTTTCTTTCTTTCTTTCTTTCTTTCTTTCTTGGTGCTGGGGATTGAATGAGTATGTTTTGCAGTCAGGAAACCTGAGTCCTTTAATTTTGTAGTTTTTTTTTAAAGATTGCTTTGTTGTCACTGAATCTTTACATTTCCACTTCAAGTTTAGAAATAGCTTGTTAAATTCTGTCTTTTATAAAAACCACCTAAGGTTTTGATTAGGATTGACTAAATGACTCTGTAGATCAAACTGAGAAGCATTGTCATTTTCAAAATACTAGATCTTCAGTCTATAAAGTAGGAAGTGCTCTCATTTATTTAGGTCTTCTTTTGATTTCTTTCAACAATGTTTTATAATTATTACATATTTTTCCTGCATGTTTTAGTTAAATATATACTTGCACATTTTGTTATTTTTAATGTTATCATGGAATTGTTAATGCTATCATGGAATTGTTTAATGCTAATGGAATTGTTTTCATAATTTAAATCTAATATTGTTCCTTTCTGGAATATGGGAAACAAGTGATTTTTGTATGTTCATCTTGTATCCTGAAACCCTGCTGAATTTATTTATTGACTGTAATAGTTATTTTATTTTATTTTTTTGATTCCTTAGAAATTTGTATATAAAAATCTGTTTCACCTGAGAATGAAACACTTTTACTTTTTTCTTTCTAATCTGGATGTCTTTAATTTGTTTGTCTTGTCTAATCTTATGGCTAGATGCTCTGGTAGAATTTGAATGGAAGAGCAAGAGTGGACATCCTTGCCTTGTTCCTCATCTTAAAGGGAAAGGTTTCGGTCTTTCACTACTAAGGATGGCAGCTATGTATTTTTCAGAGCTGCCCTATGTCAGGTTGGAGAAGTTTCATTCTGTTCCTAGCTTATTGAATATCTCTACATGAAAGAGTACTCAGTTTTGTGAAATATGCTTTCTGCATCTATTGAAATGATCATGTAATTTTAATTGTTAACCTATAATATGCTGTGTTGTATTGTTTAATTTTTCGCTAAGTCAAAGCCCCGTTGCTTTTGGTCCTATGGCATAGTGTGGTAGAAGTGCATAGTGGAGGAAAACCACCCACCTCACAGCCCAGAAGTGAAAGTGAGAAAGAGCTACTAACTCGATTGGGGGGTGTGACTCCAGTGATATAAAGACTCCACTCAGACCTAACCCTTAAAGATTCCACCTCTGTTACCCATTTGGTGACCAAGGCTTTAACAGGAGGAACCTTGAGGGACATTTAAGACCTAAATTATAGATACTAGCCACACTGGATGAGTGCCCATCCTAATCCCTTCACCTTAGCTTAACCATCTGTGAAGATCTAGTTTCAAACAAAGGTTACATTCCACAGTACTAGAGGTTGAGATTTTAACATATGAAGGTTGGAGAAACCCAGTTCAACCCAAGACAGAAGGGAAAATAAAATTTGAATCTCATTAATAAATAAATGACCCTCCTTTAGTACAAACATTTGTCAGACTGCATTTCTGTTCACTAATACCTACTTTTTTTCTCTGGGATGGTCAACAGTTCCTGCTTCCCTGCAATTAGTCTTGGGCACATAATTTGGTTTGATCCATAGAATGCTGGTAGGAGTGACATGGTGTCTTTTCTGGATAAAGACTCATGCTTTGTTGTGCTACCATTATTAGCAATGCTTTGGGTGGTTCCTATTCAACCAGCCTGGGTTCTAGAGTGAGGACAACTATCATGAGCAGAGTAGTAGTGAAAAACAAATCTTTATTTTTATAATTCACTAAAATTTGGAGGTTCTTTGTGACCTCTTGATATCTAGGTAAGGGCTATATAAACTCTTGCTCTTGCTTGGGCCAAATCCTGCCTACTGTTGTTGTTGTGAAGTCTTACTGGAACATAATCACATTCATTCATTTGCCTATTTTTAAAAATTATTTTATTTTCAAAAGTAAAAGAACGAAAACATTAACAGACAGATACAAAGTAGCACAAGAGCAGTACAATCAAAACTGAATTATAGACAAAGTGACAGGGAATTAACAATGGTTGTTGTATTGTATATTGATAACTTCGAAGTGTATGCTCAGGAAAACACATATAGACATACAAGATTGATCAAACAACTAATCATTAGCTGTTCCTGACAATAAAGTGACGTAAGTCAATAGTGGAACCATGTTAGCCATCATGCATATACATACATACATACATACATACATACATACATACTTATCCCTTTCTTCCTTTTCTCCTTCCCCTCATCCCATTTGCTCTTTACTTTTGAGCAGTTTTCTTTCATATCTCCTAATTTATATTCCCACTTTCAGGTTCTTACACTAGTGATACAATACATTGCTTGCATATGTACCTCTGATTTATTCCACTTATGAGTATGGTCTGTAATTGTGACCATTTGCCTATAAAAGCCTCAAGTTTGTCTTTCTTTATAGCTCAGTAATATTCCATTATATAAAAATGCCACAGTTCTTTTATCCAGTCCTCTTGTGGATGGACATTTGGGTTGCTTCCACGATTTAGCTATTACAAATTGCACTGTTATAAACATGGGTACACATATATCGTGGTGATATGATGCTTTCAGATCTTCTGAGAAAATACCCAGAAGGGGAATAGCTGGGTTAAATGGGACCTCTAGACCTAGTTTGCTGAGGAATCTCCAAACTAATCTCCACAGTGGTTTCACCAGTCTGCATTTCCACCAGAAGTGGAGAAGAGTTCCTATTTCTCCACAGTCTCGCCAGCATTTGTTATTGGATGATTTCTTAATCCTAGTCATTCTTACTGGGGTGACATGAAATCTCAATGCTGTTTTTATTTGCATTTCTCGAATGACTAAAGATGTAGAACATTTTCTCATATATTTATTTGCCATTTGTATTTCTTTATCTGAGAAGTGTGTATTCATCTCAGATGCCCATTTGTGGATTGGGTCTTTGAATTTGGAGAGGTTCATGTTTTTTAATTCTTCATATGTTCTAGATAGAAGACCTTTGTCTGAGGGACAACCAGCTAGGATTTTTTTCCCAATCTGTGGGTTTTCTTTTTACTCTGCTGGTAATTTCTTTAGATGTGCAAAAACTTTTCAGTAAGATGAGGTCTCAGTTATTGATTGTTTGAAGTGTTTCCCTTGCAGTTTGATTTCATTTGCCTATTGTTTATGGCTGCTTTCAAACCATCATGGAGGAACTGAGTAGTTGTAAAAGAAACTGCATGGTCTTCAGATCCTAAAATATTAATTTTAGAAAAATTTTGCCAGCTCTGACCTAACCAATTCTTATTGGGACAATATAGCTAAGGCTTTAATTGTTCTTTTGAGATGTACTTTGGCAACATTCCACAAACTTTGACAAGTAGTGCAATAATTATTCATTTATAAACAGTTTGTAATTCAGTTTTAATCTGAGTTTTAAAAATAGAACTATATTTTGGGGGCTATATGTTTGCTACTAACAAATACTATTATATTATGGTCAAAGAATGTATGGTATGATGCTGCTTGGGGAATTTATTAAAATTTTTTCTGGCCAAATAAATTTGTTTTAAATGATTCGTAAAATTTAAAAAAATATTTTATTTTGTTGCATAATAAATGTTTTCTCTACTTCTGAATTTCTCTTTACATATATGATAAAAATTAGTAATGATGTTATTAACATCCTTTAAAATCTTATTTTTTTGTTTTTTAACTTGACCATTTCTCAAATAATGTTAACTTTTTTCCTTTATAATTATAAAATTGTCAGTGTTTTGTATTGTTATGTCCTTGATACTTTCCTGATATGTTTTAAAACTATATCTTATAAGTGAATTATATCTTTAATGAATATGTACTATCTTCATTCCTTCTAATGCTTTTTTGAAATTACACTTTTGTGTTAATAATTTTATACCTGCTTTCATTTAGTTAGCATTTGTTAGTTATGTTTCATAACACTTCTAGTATTTAAATTTCTCTGACTGTTTTAGAAGTATCTTTGAATTTCTTTAAATCAAGATTTTTAACTTTTAATAGACGGAGTTAAACCACTCATATTTGTTATCATTACACATATATTGGGATTTAAAAATATTTTCATTTGTTTTCTCTTTAAATTGCTTTTTTTTCAGTTTTTTTATTCTGCCTTTAGTTAAATTGTTGTGATTTTCTTCATTTCTTTTTCTTTCATTTTTCTGTTAGTGGTTTCTTCTTTCTTTTTTAGCAACAGACTTCAATTATCTTTCTCTCGGTGATACAAATTAAAATGATGTACCGCTTTTACAGTATATAAATCTGTGTAGGGAAAAAATGCTCCTTGAGACTAAAATACTAAGCGAAATAAATCAGATACACAAGCTTAAATAGCACATGCTTTCTTTTATATGAGAAACAGAAAATACAAGTAAAGAGCCAAATAAAAGGTAGATAATAGGAATCAGGGAGATCTTTTTAAAATGCAAAGTTGAATAAGAGATGAAGGGAAGAGGATGGGAAAGGAGAGGAAGGGGTTGGGGAAACAGAGAATTAAGGGGGAAAATGGAAACAGCTTTTGCAAATGGGAAAGGGTCCGAGGGTAAGAAGGAGCTGGGACAGATGGGAGGGTGGGGTATGAAAAAAGAATGAAGATGTGCTCTGTATGTGAACCAACTGCCCATGATAAGTGCAATCATTGTGTACTATGAACATGTACTAGTAAAAAATTTAAAAATTATAATAAATAAAAAGAATGATCCATTGGGAAAATAGGATTTCTAGGTACTATGTCAGGTGGATACTCATGTTATAATATAAAAATAAGGAGATGTGATCATATTTGTGTGTCAAATTAATGGACAGTTCTTATTACATACAAAGTGCAGGTAATAATTTGATCTGTGCTCACTGTGTTATATGGGGATAAAAAGTTTAAAAGAGTAATTAATCTAGTTTTATTCTGTTGGTATTTATATTAAGCTAATTACAGTTCTAAGCAAAGTTATGAAAACTAATTGTCAAAGCTTTATTCTTACTTATGAGTTGGAAATGTTTGCATTTCTAGATGTAAGGAAAAGAAGCAAATGTTATTTTGCTATGCAGAAAATTTCTGCTTAGGAGGTGATCCAAGTTCATGGGAGTCTGATGATTATACAGTTTAGGAAAGAGTGACTCTTTAGGGAAATGAAGACAAAGCTACAAATTAAAAAGTAAAAACATTAGCTTCCTGTTAAATCTACTTGGGATCAGAGGTTCATCTGTGGGACAAAGGAAAATATTTGGATTCTTTGGGTATCTGTTGGCCATAACGACACTGGGATTTGTTTTGTAGCATGCTTCACAGGATGCAGCACACCCAAATATCTTTATGACATACCAGTTACCGTCAAGTTTATTCAGCCTTACTGGTAACAAAGTTCTTTAAACTTGTATTTTTGAGAATGATCAAGAAAAGTGATTTGTAGAGTATTCCTGGGACCGTGGCATTCAAGGCTTTTCCTTGAGGTGAATACCAGTCCTCAGAAGAGTAAGACTGTCACTGCATTCAGACTGTGAATACTATGAACCACAAAGGCAGTCTCTCTCCTTCTGTACAGAGTAAGGTGCTTTTCTGTGGATGTCAAGCATGTCCAAACAAGTACTCATGTGTTAATCAACTTGAGTTCTGTATTAAAGGCAGTGATTCACTTCAAGGTCAGACTGTGTTGTTGGTTCTTACAGGAGTTTAGATGGGTGACGTGTAATCCAACACCTTGTTCAATTTAGAAGAAAAAAATTCATAAATAAGAATCATGTTTCTCTCTTTTACCAAAGAAAACAGGATTAATCCCTGTTAAAACAGAAGAGACTTATGATAACTGGCAGCAAAGGAATGTCTAGGGGAGGCTGTGATTGGCTGATTTATTCAGTAACTTCACTTCTCTTGAATTTGTCTAAGACATTTCTTGTTCTTAGTCATTTGTAGTGCATAGTCCAAGACTTCACATGTTCCAGTTATTATGGGAGCTATAGCTGCAAAGAACCCTAAGAAATAGGTCCTATCTCACAGGGAGAATCCAAAGGAGACTGTGAGCTCAAGAGGTGCTTAATAAATAGCTACTGAAGCCCATCACCTCTCTGCCTTTGTGGGAGCCTTGATGAACGGCATAGGAAGGGAGAAACCCTGCCCATCACATCTCCACCATTGTGGGAGCCTCAGTCCAGAGGAACTCATGTGCCTGGCCCCTACACTGTGGAAAAGGTAGTGAGCCCAGGAAGCACCCAGGACATGACAACATGCTCATCTGGAGAAACCCAGGGTAAATCCAGTCTCACAAGGGGAAACACTTTGCATACAAACTCCTCATTTATGATTGGCTGTGGTATATTGTCTATATATAACTATAGACTTTGTTCCTATGGTCTAAAGTATCAAATCAATAGTTACCACAGTTTGTCAGTTCCTAAATTGTGCCTGATGCTATCATTATTGCTAATTGTACTACTGTACACAGGATGTCATATCTGTTGTCATCAGTTGTTCTCCCTCATTTAACAATATTGGGACACTCTGGGGAAACAGCCTCATCGCACCCCTACAACAAATGACTAGGTACTGAGCCAAACAGAAACTAACATCCCACTCTCAATTAATTGGGAAGGTAGGATGTTGGGACAGGTACAAACTAAGAATCTCCTACTCACAGAAGATATCCCTGAAGAACAGACTTTCCTAGAAAGACCTTGATACTAATGGCATACCTACCTACTACTAAAACTCACAAGGATCAACAAAGAAGATAAAATAAAAAATTTTGAAATAGAAAATGACAAGAAGGATCAAAATGCAATCTTAAAACTCCAGCCTACCTAGAATAAGTCCAGGAGACATCAACATAGAAGAAGTTGGAAGTAACCCACCTTAAATTTCTGAAATGATAGTAAATGAAGTAAAGAAAAAACTCCATCAGGCTATAGAGGAAATCAGATAATAAATAATCTCTCAGATAAAAATATGACAACATAATGAAAGAATTGCTCAGCATATCTAAAGAAGACATAGATTAAAAGCTAGAGGAGCATAGCAAAATGATGTAAACCTTGAATGAACAATACAGGAAAGAGGGTGTAAGAAACAGATTCAAAGAGATATCCAGGAAATTAAAAATTCCACTGAAAGCTGGTAAAACCACTTCAGTGAAACTGCAAATAGACCTTGAGGCCTTGAGACAGGATAGCAGCTAGCATTCATGGAAGGAAGGATCTCTTAAAAATAACAAGGAACCAGGAAATAAAAACTCAACAGCTGCAAGATGATACAAAGAAAAATAATATAGGACTGATAGGTCTTATATGAAACAGCAGGGCTCAACACAAATGATATAAAAAGACTGTTTGCAGAAATAATAGCAGAAAATTTCCCAAGCATGGAAAAAGAAAAAAACCCTGACATTCAGTCAAACATATAGAAATCCAATTAGCCATAAACAAAATAAATGTATAACAAGACATATAATAGTCTGGATCCCAGAAATTCAGCATAAGAGCAGAATATAAAAAGCTGTTAGAGAAAAGAAACAGATCACCTATAAAGGAAAGCCCATCAGAAACATGGCAGACTTCTCAACACAAACACTCAAGAAAAGCTTGGAGTGAAGTATTTCAGGGCCTGAAGAAAAACAGCTTCTAACTCAGGTTGATGTACCCTCCAAGGCAACCTTTCAAAATTAATGGAGAAATAAGATACTTCCACAACAAAGAACAACTGAAGAAATTCATGAACACAAAATCAACCCTACAAAAAATAGTGAAAGACATTCTAGAAAGAAAAAAAATGACCATAATTCCAGGAACAATGATAGAAAGGAACCACCAAGCAGGACAAGCAATTAAACAGAAGGGAAAAGAGATAAGAGAAATATTAATAGACATGAAAAATCAAATAAGCAATAACACAATTGTAATGGGAGACTTTAATACCCCATGGCAACAAAGACATAGATCAACTAGACAAATAACAAAGAAATAACAGAATTGAACCAAACTTGTGAACAAATTGACTTAGTAGACTTTTAGAGAGTATTCCACCCAACATCAGAATACCCCTCCTTCTCAGCTATACATGGGATATTCTCTAAGTTAGACCATGTACTAGCACAGAAGATGCTTAAGTAAATGCAAAGAAATTGAAATTATCTCACACATATTGTCTGACCATAGCACAATGAAATTGCAAATTATGAGAAAAGAAACTGCAAAAACTCCATAAACACATGAAAATTAAAGGACATCCCCCGAACAACCAATGGGTCATAGAAAAAACTAAAGAAGAAATTAAACAATATCTATGATCAGATAAAAATGCAAATATAACTATTGGAACCTGTGAGACACAGTGAAAATAGTCCTCAGAGGGAAATTTATAGCATTGAATTCTCAAATCCAGAAAACCGAGCAAGCACAAGGAAGTAACCTAAAGCTACAGCTTTTGCTTCTGAAAAGGAAGAGCAGGTCAAGCCCAAAGCCCAAAGAAGGGAGGAAAATATAAAGATCAGAGCAGAAATTAATGCAACAGAGACTAATAAAACAATACAAAGAATTAATGAATTGAAGAATTGTTTCTTTGAAAGATTAAATAAAAGTGATAAACCAGTAGACAACCTTATCAAAAAAGGAAAGAAACAACTAAAATTCATGCAAAAAGGTGAAATCACTACAGGTCCTGTGTAAATTCACATCATCAATACCTACTCTGAAAATGTTTACTCTCATGGAAAACACAGAAGAAGTGGACAGATTTCTGGAAACATATGAATTAGCAAAGTGGAATCAAGCAAATATAAAAATTCTGAATAACACAATATTAGTCAATGAGACTGACAATGTAATTTAAAATTTACCAAAAAAAAAAGTCTAGGTCCTGATGGATTAACTTGAATTCTACAAGGAATTTAGAGAAGATTTAACATCAATACTTCTCAAACTCTTTAATGAATTTGAAAGGGAAGCAATACTCCCTAAGTCATTCCTGGAGGCAAGTATTACCGTGAAACCAAAACCAGAGAAAGACCCAACCAAAAAAGAACAGGCCCATATACCTAATGAACATAGATGCAAACATCCTCAATAAAATACTAACAAACAAAATGCAGCCAATCATCCAGAAGATTACACACCATGACCAGGTGGGATTCATCCCAGAAATGCGGGGATAGTTCAATATACACAAATCAATAAATATAATACACTGTATCAACAGAGCCCAAGACAAAAATCACACAATCATCTCAACAAATGCAGAAAAAGCTTTGACAAAGTCTAACACCCATTCATGATTTTTTTATTGGCTTCTGGTTTTTTTTTTTTTTTTGCGGTACTGGGGATCGAACTCAGGACCCTGCGCTTGCTAGGCAAGCGCTTATTCCACTGAGCTATATCCCCAGCCCTCATGACTTTTTTAAAAAAGTACTGAACATCAGAATAGATGGTCTTTATTTCAATCTAATAAAAGAAATCTATGACAAGCCAACAGCCATTATCATACTAAATGGACAAAACCAGAAAGCTTTTAGTCTAAAATCGAGAACAAGACAAAGATGTCCACTATCACCACCCCTATTCAGTATCGCTCTGGAAATATTAGCCAGAGCAATTAGACAAGAGAGAAATAAAAGTAATAATGACAAGAAAGGAAGAAGTGAAATTATTCACAGGTGACATGATATTCTACATAGAAGACCCCCAAAACTACACCACAACACTTCTAGATTTAATAACCAAATCCAGTAACATAGCTGGATAAAAAGTCAATACTCAAAAATCAATAGCATTCCTGTGCACAAACAACAAACTCACTGAGAGAAATTAGGGAAACCACACTCTTCACAACAGCATCCAAGAAAATGAAATACTGAAGAATCCATCTAACAAAAGCAGTAAAAGATGTATACATTAAAATTTGAAAATCATCTTGTGTGAAACTGTGTGCTGTGTATTTTGTTTTTTATTCTCTTTAAAATAAATAAATAGCTACTAAAACAAATAGGATTAGATTATTAAATGAGTTCATACCTTGGAGGAGACTAAAAAATAATAAAATGTAGTTATCTTATGATGTAATAGCTTTTCTTTCTTTTAGAGAAGAAGGATTTTGTAGCAATTAAGGCCTAAAGATTTAGAGATTGGCATAAAATCTAGGTTTAACTCAGACTTGTCATTAATCACCAGTGTGACTGTGAACAAACTGCTCAATCAATATCTTTCCATTTATTTGTCCAATGAGTTTAAGGACAGCACTTACTTTAAAGTGTTGTAAAGTTACAAGAGATATTTACAAAACATTTAATAAGATATGTTCAATATTGAGAGCATTGAGTTGTAAAGAGTTTTCAAGGTTAAGCGAGATTAGAGAGAAGGAAATTTTGTGTGTGGATTGTTGAAGACCATGATGTAGTTTTGGTGGATATAAGAATGAATGCGCTGCCTAGCAAGCGTAGGGTCCTGAGTTCGATCCCCAGTACCGCCAAAAAAAAAAAAAGAATGAATGGGGGGGTGGATGGGTGCATGGGTGGATGGGTGGATGGAGACAGGATAATAATAGTGGGGCAGAAGAAAGGTTAGTCTAGATGGCCTTGGCAAAGCTGCTTTTGTAATCCAGAAAATGGGCACGATGTGATCAAGTACTGATGTGAGAGTTTTCTTCCAATGATGTACAATTGCACTGTGCATGACTCTGGCACAGTGAGATATGAACACATTAGGGCTTTGGATTTAAAGATATAAATTCAGATAGAAAAACTGGGCTGTTAAGGATAGCGCATTAACAGTGGAAGAACATTTAGGTGCCTTGGGGTAATGGGTATCAACGAGGAAACTGAGGCAGTAGGACAAGTTGGACTTGTTCCTGAATACTGGTGAGACAAAAGGATTACACAAAATACTTGAGAGGATCTTTGAGAAAGAGATCTTGCAGGTGGGGTTATAAGCTTGCAAAATTTGGGTAATAATGAGAATGTATTTATTCCCTCATGTTGGTGAGACTGGAGACATCTGAATGCCATAGTTTCATGTTGGCAAATATTTTGTCCTTTTAATGATTCTGCCACAAATTTTAATCATCTTGTTCACCTCTTTCAGTGATATTTTTAGAAAAAAGAAAGCTAACAACCTAAATGTCTTACTAGATACTACCTTAGGTCATTAGGTTTAGTCACATATTGTTAGTTTTAGGTTATCCTACAATCTCTCTCTCTCTCTCTCTCTCTCTCTCTCTCTCTCTCTCTCTCTCTCTCTCTCTCCCTCTCTCTCTCTCTCTCTTTCTCCAGCATAACCAGTTTTATTAAACAGAATAAAAGAAAAATACACTCAGAAAGTAGTGTGGCTCTCATAGGATGAGACACCAACATATCTCTATGTTTTACAAACAAAATACTGGGCAATCAAAACAAGCCATAAGATCTAACAATATCATTCTTACCTCCCTTCTCTCACAAAGCCCCTCATGTAGCCTTCTCTGTACCTATAGGAAAGACCACTACAGAGAAGCTAAGTGGACCCTGAGTAAACAAGCCTTGCTGAGTTCCCCCCGCAGGTCATCTGGCTGCCCATTCTTCACCAGACCGAGAAAATGCATGCTTTTCCAAGGTCTTTGAGTTTTCACTTCTGAAGGTTACCATGTTTTGTAAAATTCTGATTAAATGAATTTGTCATCCTTTGCTTTTGCTAGCCTATCTTTTGTTATGGGTATGCTGACCATGACTTCTGAGGCGAGTGAGGAAAATGAATTACCTTTTCACTCCTATTCTCTTACAGGTCCACTTGTCCTTTAGTTTTTTCAGCTTTAATGCATGTAGTTTGAAAATCTAGGGCCAGAGTGATAGCTCAGTGGCACAGCAGCTGCCTGACAGGCACAAGGTCCTGAGTTTGATTCCCGGTACCAAAAAAAAAAAAAAAAATCTGTTGTTACATAAAATTCTGTAATCCTTATTAAATAACCCCTTTATTGGTGATATTATTCTTCATCTAGATTCTTACTTTGTTAGATGCTGCCATAGCTACACTGATATCTTATGGTTAAAGTTTGCATTGTATGGCCAGTGCACACTTGTAATCCCATCACTCAGGAGGCTGAGGCAGGAGGACTTCTGTGAGTTTGAAACCAGGCTGGGATTATGGCCATTTTCACTATGTTGGTTATTCTTATCCATGAGCAAGTGATATCATTCCATTTTTACATCCTCTTCAATCTACTTTTGCAGAGTACTGTAATTTTTAATGTGCAGGTCTTTTGCTTCCTTTGTCAGATTGATTCCTATATATTTCATTTTTATATGCTATTGTGAGAGATGTGGTTTCCCTAATTTCTTTTTCAGTGTGTTTGTTCTTTGCATACGAGAATACTACTGATTTTTGAGTGTTGACTTTGTATCCAGCTATGCTACTGAACTTGGTTATTAAATCTATAAGCCTTTTGGTGGGGTTTTTTGGGGTCTTCTATGTAGAGTATCATGCCATTTTCAAATACTGACAATTTCACTTCCTCCTTTCCTATCCTTATTCATTTTGTTTCTCCTTCTTGCCTAATTACTCTGGCTAATGCTTCCAGAATTATATTGAATAGGAGTGGTGATAGTGGACATCCTCATCTTGATCCTGATTTTAGAGTTAAAGCATTCAGTTCTTGTTCATTTATAATGATGATGGCTGTTGTTTTATCATAGATGTCTTTTATCAGATTAAGGTAAATAGAGACTATCTCTGTTAGTTACTTTTCCCTGACTGCTGAGACAAAATGACCAAAATTCATGAAGGAAAGATTTATATAGCTTGCACTTTGTGGAGGTTTCAGTCCATAATCAGCTGGCTCCGAGGCAGGGGGGCATGGCACAAGGGCAATACTTCAGGGTGGTAGAAGACAGCAAAAGCAGCAAAAGTACAATCAGAGAAGCAAGCTTCTTGTCCCTCCTTATACTACATGCAGCCTAACTTGCCCTGAGGAGGGTGGTCCTTTATATATACAACCTCCAGGCCCTCCTCTTGTACAGGATCAGGATGAGCACAAAGTAAGAACCCTGGCTCCTTCCTAATTCACATAGTTAATCTTCTAAACTTCTCAAATTGACACAATGTATCAACCATAACATCATCTATTCTCATTTTCTATAGGGTTTTCATCATGAATAGGTGGTGGACTTTGTCAAAAGCTTCTTCTGAGATAACCATATGATTTTGGTCTTGGTTTCTGTTGATATGATGTATTACATTTATTGATGTGAATATGTTTCACCATCCCTGCTTTCTTGATATGAATCTCACTTGATCATGGTGTAGAAACTTCTTGATGTTCTGCTGCATTCTGTTTGCTAGAATATTATTGAGGATTTTTGTATCCATATTCATTAGGGAGACTGGCCTGTAGTTCTCATTTTGGTTGGCGTTTCTCTGCTTTTGGTATCAGGATAATACTTGCCTCCAGAAATGAGTTAAGGACTATTGCTTCCCTTTCAAACTCATTAAGGAGTTTGGGAAGTATTGATGTCAAATCTTCTCTAAATTTCTTGTAGAATTCAACAGTTAATCCATTAGGACCTAAGCTTTTCTTTGTTGGTAAGTTTTTATTTATATTTTTAATTTCATTTGCTGATATTGGGTTATTCAGAGTTTTTAATGTTTTCTTGATTCAGCTTTCGTAATTCATGTGTATCTAGGAATCTGTCCATTTCGTCTGTTTTCTATCCTATGAGTTATGATTTTCAAAGTAGGTATCAATGATCTTCTGAATTTCCACAGGATCTTAGTTATTTCACCCTTTTCATTCCTCCATGCATGAATTTGAATTTTTTCTTTCCTGTTTTTGATAAGGTTGGCTAAGGGTTTATTCATTTTATTTAATCTTTAATCTTTCAAAGAAGCAACTCTTCAATTAATTAATTATTTATATTGTTTTTCTATTCCTCATTGCATTATTTTCTGCTTTGATCTTTGTAATTTCCTCCCTGTATTGGCTTTGGGCTTGTCTTTCTCTTGTTTTACTAGAAACTTGAGGTGGAAGATTAGGTTGTTTATTTGTGCTCATTCGGTTTTCCTTATATGAGAATTAGCTGCTATAGATGTCCCTCTTAGGATAGCTTTCCTTTCATTCCATAAGTTCTGGTATATTGTATCTGCATTCTTGTTTAGTTGTAGACATTATTTAATTTATTCTTTAATATTATCTGTGACACACTGGTTGTTTAGGAAGGGGTTATTTAATTTCCATGTGTTTATAGAGTTTTTGCAGTTTCTTTACCCATAATTTCCAATTTCGTTGTACTATGGTCAGGTAATATGCATGGGATAATTTAAATTCCTTTGCATTTACTTAAGTATGTCCTGTGGGCTAGTATATGGTCTATCTTAATGAACATCTCACGTGCAGCTGAGAAGAATATGTATTGTGATGATGTTGGGTGGACCACTCTGAAAACATATACTAAGCTCATTTGTTCACAGTTTTGGTTCAGTTCTGATATTTCTCTGCTACATATATTTCTAGTCTAGCTGATCTATCTTTGTGACAATGGAGTATTAAGATCTGCTATTACAACTGTGTTGTTTTCTCTTTTTTTATTATTTTAAAAGTAAAAGAACCAAAACATATTAACAAACAGACACAAAGTAACATGAGAATAGTACAATCAAAACTGAGTTACAGACAAGGTGACAGGGAACCAACAATGGTTGTTACATTACATACTGATAACTTCGAAGTGTATATTCAGGAACATAGATATAGACATGCAAAATTGAGCAAACAATTAATCATCAACTATTCCTTACAATAAAGTGACCTAACTCAGTAGTACAACTATGTTAGATATGCTGCATATACATACATACTTACTTACATTTTTTTAATATAATTTTTCTTTTTTCTTTTTTTTAAAGTGTGAAAGAAAACTACATCAACAACAGAAACAAAACAAAACAAAACAAAAAACAAGGAAAGCATAACAAAGAGACACAAAGTAGCACAATAACAGTATAATCAAAATTGAATTATAGACAAAGCAACAGAAAACCAACAATAGTTGTCGTGTTGCATATTGATATCTTCAAAGTGTATGCTCAGGATAACACATATAGACATATAAGATTGATCAAACAACCAACATCAACTATTCCTTACCATTAAGTGACATAATACAATAGTAGAATCATGTTAGCCATCCTGCATATATGTATATACTTACATACATACATACATTTTTGCCTCCTTCTTTTCTCCTTTCCCTCGTCCCATCTGTTCTTTGCTTTTAAAAGGATTTCCTTCATGTCTCTTAGTTTATATTCCCACCCTCAGGTTCTTACACCAGTGACACAATACGTTGCCTGCACATGTACCTCTGACTTATTTCACTTATGAGTATGGTGTCCAATTGTGACCATTTGCCTACAAAGGCCCCAAATCTATCCCTCTTTATAGCTGAATAATATTCCATTATATAAAAATGCCATGGTTTTTTAATCCAGTCTTCTGTGGATGGACACTTGGGTTGCTTCCACAATTTAGCTATTACAAATTGCGCTGCTATAAACATGGGTGCACATATATCAGAGTGATATGATGTTTTCAAATCTTCTGGGAAAACACCCAGAAAGGGAATAGCTGGTTTGAATGGAACCTCTAGACCTAGTTTGCTGAGAAATCTCCAAACTGCTCTCCACAGTGGTTGCACCAGTCTGTATTCCCACCAGCAGTGTAATAGAGTCACTATCTCTCCACAGCCTCGCCAGCATTTGTTATTGGATTATTTTTTTCATACTGGCCAGTCTTACTGGGGTGAGATGAAATCTCAGTGTTGTTTTTATTTGCATTTCTCGAATGACTAAGGATGTGGAACATTTTCTCATATATTTATTTGCCATTTGTATTTCTTTATCTGAGAAGTGTGTATTCATCTCAGATGCCCGTTTCTGGATTGGGTCTTTGAATTTGGACAGGTACATGTTTTTTAATTCTTTGTATGTTCTAGATAAAAGACCTTTGTCTGAGGGACAGCCAGCTAGGATTTCTTCCCAATTTGTGGGTTTTCTTTCTACTTTGCTGGTGATTTCTTTAGATGTACAAAAACTTTTCAGTAGGATGAGGTCCCAATTATGGATTCTTTGAAGTGTTTCCCTTGCAGTTTCATTTTTGTTCATGAACTCTCTGCCTACTCCTATGTCTTCAAGATTTTTACCTACTTTCTCTTCCAATAGATTTAGAGTTTCTGTTTTAATGTTGAGGTCTGTGATCCATTTTGACCTGAGTTTGGTGCATGGTGATAGACTTGGGTCTATTTTCAGTTTTCGGCAAGAG
>PVLD010013394.1:17037-56329 GCA_004027595.1 Dinomys branickii | reverse complement strand
CACACACACACACACACACACACACAGAGGCACGGACAGCTGGAATCCATCTCTCCCAGTGTGTGCCTCTGGCAGGGCTCCCGCAGTATGACCTTTGACCTCCTGGGCAGAGCAAACCAGACGCGCGGAAATGGTGACCTGCACGGTCACTTCCCGGGTTCCCGGGTGCAGCTGGGGCCAACTGCGTTTTATTAGCGCATTTGGATTGCACAGGGGTTCTCATCTGCAGCTGGAGGGGTGGCCCGCTTCCTCGTGGTCACTCTGCTGGCCATCGCTGCCCCAAACCCAGGCGGGACCGCCCGGATGTTAGGTTAAAGGCCACTGTGCCTGAGGCCCCTTTCTGCCACATGCAAGGCCCGCCTGAGGCCCAAGCGCGGCTTAGCCCGAGCCCGCCCTGACGCACATGTCCTCTCTAGGCCGAGAAGCCAACATCTATGTTGGTTTCCATCTTAAGCGTTTAACTTACTGTCACAGGAAATGTCCTATCACATCTTTATTGAATTTTCTGGGTTCTGGCTTAATTTTCAGTTGTATGTGACTGTAGCAGTCAGGGAAATGCTTTTTTGTGTGTGTGTCTCTTTTGAGACAGGGTCTTACTATGCAGTTCAGGCTGGCCTTAAGCTCAGTTTGTAGCCCAGGCTGGTCTCGAACTCGGAACGATCCTCCTGCCTCAGCCTCCCGAGTGCTGGGATTACAGGGTGCGCCACTGCGCCCGGCTTCTGGGAAATGCTATTTCAGCCTCATCACTGTTGCTCCTTCGGCACCCGGGCCGGCGCACAGTCCCTGCTCTTTTTTTTTTTTTTTTATAAAATAAACGAGCATCTCTTTTTAGGAGTCCCTGCTCTTTGGCAGACTCGCTGTCCGCAGTCAGCGCTGTGCCTGTGAGGCCCCCACAGTCTCCTCGGGATCCTGTCAAGGGCCCTGGTCCCTTAACCTGACTGCAAAGTACGCCAGGTACTCACTAGGCGTAAGCCCCACTCTGCGCAAACAGGGGAAGGGGATTCCCCGTTCTCAGACTGTAGTCAGAGTCAAAGAAGGGCCGCTTCTCATGTGGCTCAGCGGCCAGTGCCTGCCCAGCAAGCTCCTGGTCCTGAGTTCAATTTCTGACCCCCCCCACACACAACATACATAAATAAAAACAATCATGGAAGGGCTGGGGACGCGGCTCGGCCACAGAACACTCACCTCACTCACACAGACCAGGCCCTGGGTTCCACCCCAGCACCAGGGAAAAAGAAACCAAGAACACTTGTGGGTAGAGCCCCACGGCCTCCTCGGTCAGGCTGCACATGGCTGTGTCTCCCTTAACGCGGCCCCTTCCTGTTGGCCACGAGGACTTAGCAGGCTGCCGGGCAGGTGCTTGGCTTTCTCAGGACACCGAAACGTTCAGTTCTCCTCCTTGAGGGGAGCACTGGAATGCTTTCTGCACCAGCTCTGCAGGCCTCCCAGGCTGGGTTGGTCCTTCCTTCCCTTCTCCCTCCCTTTCTTCCTTCTGGTTTTTTGAGACAGGGTCTCACTGTGTAGTTCTGGTTGGTTTGAATTTACTATGTAACTTCGTTTGTTTTTTTGAGACAGGCTCTTGTCATGTAGCTCAGGTTGGCCTTGAACTCACCATGATCCTCCTGCTTCAGCCTCCCCAGTGCTAGGATGACAGGATTTATCTAATGATTCTAAATCCAAAGGAATACAAAATTTAAGGGTGCAGCTCAGCAGGGAGCATTTGCACGTGCTCAGCATATGACAGGGCTCAGGTTCCACCCTCAGCACTGCAGAAAAACCAAACAGAAAAACGAAGGGCAAAGAACAGAACACGGGTGAAACGTCATTCCAGGTTACAGCTCAGAGCCTTGGAGAAAACATAAGGCAAAAAGCAGGTGCTTTTTATGCTGAAAACACAATGCTCTTCTTGGGTTGGTTTCTCACAACCACCCCTTAAAGGATATACATGGCAGCCAGGCATGGTGGCGCATGCCTGTAATCCCAGCACTCTGGGAGGCTGAGGCAGTAGGATTGTTGCGAGTTTGAGGCCAGCCTGGGCTACAAAGTGAGCTCAAGGCCAGCCTGAACTGCATAGCGAGACCCTGTCTCAAAAAAAAAAAAAAAAAAAGGCCAGCCTGAACTATGTAAGGAAATCCTATCTCAAAAAGGAAAAAAAAAAAAAAAAATCAATAGATTTTATTCTGAATATATTTAGAACAACATATATGGAGACTGGAGGAATGAAAAATCCCAGTGAGGTATTTTTAGTGTATGGTTTTCAATATTAATAATTTCTCCTGTTAATTATAATTTACACACTGAAAATGCCACTTCTCAATTTATACCTCACATAAAAATTCTTACAAGCCTGTTAGATTAAATCCACATTTCCCCTTTAGCTTCTAGGCCTTCCTTAACAGACATAAAAATCACTGAAATGCTGGGCACTGTGGTGCACAACTGACACTCCAGCACTCAGGAGGTTGAGGCAGGAGGATCGCCACATAAGGAGGCCAGCAGGGGCTACACAGTGAGTTTGAGGCCAACCCTTACTAAGTAGGGACACCGCTTCTAAAAAATAAATAAATAAAAGATAAAAAAGAACACTAAAGAAAAGAAAAACAAAAAAATCAGTGAAGTGTCACCCACAGGGAGTTGGAGGAGCTGAACTGCAATGGCTCCCGGGGGCGGATCCCACTGAGCCCTGGTGATGAGTCCACCCAATAATACCTGCATTGATGCGGCCTGCAGAGGTTTCCTAAAAGCACTATGAATAATTCACCCCTTCCATGGTGCAGGAGCCTCAGAGCCAGAGACGCACAAACCCACCCTATCCAAGGACCCACAGAGAAAAAAGTGACCTCTCCATTTCCACACCCTTGGGACAGGCTTCCTTGCCCTTCTTGTATTAAATCATTTTAAAGTCAAAATAAAAACATCGTCTATAAACTGGCTGTGGTGGCCCATGCCTGTAATCCCAGCACTCAGGAGGCTGAGGCATGAGGATCGTTGTGAGTTCAAGACCAGCATGGGCTACAAGGTGAGCTCAAGGCCAGCCTGAACTGCACAGTGAGACCCTGTCTCAAAAAGACAAAAAAAAAAAAAAAAAAAAAAAATCTTGTTTTATGGGGTGGGGCATGGTGGCACATGGACTGTGACCCAGACACTCAGGAGGCTGAGGCAGGAGGACTGACACGAGTATGAGGCCAAATTGAACTACACAGTGAGACCCTGCCTCAGAAAAAATAAAAATAAAACAGAATAAAGATAAATAAGCATAAATAAAGTTTTGGGATCTTTCTGAGGAACCGGAAGTGTATACTCTGCTCTCCAGCCGACTGAAAGGAAGAGGAAAGTGCCCAGCCTTCGCTAGGAATGCTGGGTGTAGACCTGGCGATCCGCAGGAGCGGAACGTGTGGGACACTGGGCCACATCCAGATGCAGACACAAGGTCCAGGGTGGGTCTCAGGGATGCTTGTGTTTCTTCTTTTATTTTTTTAAAGCTCACCACAGATTTCTGGATGAAGGTGGCCAAGCAGAATTCAACCAGGAACAGTACTTTCCTGGAACAAAATGTAAAAGACAAAGGCCAGGAAATTTTTCTTTTTTTCCTAGGGGGTGGTGCAGCTGAGTCTTGCTGTGGAGACCAGACTGGCCTCAAACTTTGCAGTCCTCCTGCCTCAGCCTCCCTAGTGCTGGGATGACAGGCATGCACCACCAGGCCCTGAACCAAGAAAATTTACAGCAGAAGAAAATGGACAACCCCTTAGTCCATAGGCTTCTGGGAAGAGGTGACGGGGAAAGGGCAGCAGCCACAGGACCCAATTCAGGACAGAAGTCGGGGGGCGGGCAGGGAGGAAGCCAGGAACTGGTGACAGATGGGGCAGAAACCACCGTGGTGCCCAGGCGGATCCAAGGCAGCGTCTCCACCATGGGGCTCTCAGCACAATCTGTGCAAGGTGCACCCTAAACCCAGGGGTCCACAGGCCCACGACACCTCTTCGCTGAAGGGACTCAGCCCCCAAATCTCAGAAGGAACAATGGAGTCTCAAGCCAGGCTTCCCCAGCCACATGCCGGCCCTCAAAGAACACACAAGCCTGGCTTCAGGAGGACTCTAGGACCAGGACAGGAGGGGCCACCTGGGACAGGCAACAGCTGGTGGCCTTCACAGACTGCACCCAAAGCTCCCCCCCCAGGACACAGCATTCCCCTCATTCTTCTTTATGTTCTGCAGACGGAGGTGAAGGAGCTTGGGCAACAGTCAGTCCCCAAATCCCACTGTGAGGGAGAGCAAGGACCCATGTTTACAGCGACACAGTTTTTTGGTTGTTTTTTTTTTTTGTCTTTTTGAGACAGGGTCTTGCTATGTCATTCAGGCTGGACTTAGCTCACTTTGTAACCCAGGCTGGTACTGAACTCACAGATCCTCCTGCCTCAGCCTCCTGAGTGCTGGGATTATAAGCGTGCGCCACCACGCCCTGCAGCGATGCAGTTTGTGATAGTTAAATCTTGGAAACAGCCCAAATGTCCATCTCCAAGGAATGGATACAGAAGATGTGGGTTTTTATACAATGGAGTACTACTCTGCCACAAAGAAGGATAAGCTCAAAGAAGGATAAGCTTGAGCCTTTTCTAGGTAAATGGATGTCCCTTGAGACCACATTCTTTACATGTAAAAAAGGACACACATTTAAATATGCATTGTTTTTCTGGTGTGAGAAACTGAAAGTAAATAAGGACCAAAGTGGGGCGAGGTGGTGCACGCCTGTAATCCCAGCACTCGGGAGGCTGAGGCAGGAGGATCGCTCCAAGTTTGAGGCCAGCCTGGGCTACACAGTGAGCTCAAAGCCAGCTTGAACTGCATAGTGAGACCCTGTCTCAAAAAGACACAATAAAATCTGTAACAGATACTGGGAAACAGGAAGTGTTCACATGGGAAGGCGAACAAGGCAGGGGAGAAAAGGAGAAGGGAAAGGGAACTGAAGGAACACACGGAAACAGAGCTTTGTAAACGGGAGCGGAGGAGAACGGGAAAAAGCAGCAGGGAGACAATCATGTTCGGACTCCCACCTGTACTCCCAGCTCTCTGGGAGGCTGAGGCAGGGCTGAAAATTCAAGCTCAGGGCAGACAATTTAGCAAAACCCTGTTTTGACAATAAAAAAAAAGGCACTGAGGTCACAGCAGTGCGAATGCTCCCTGGCGTTAACCCCCAGTACCAGAAAAAAAGCTAAGTATGGTACATGAGGGTCCCTGCAGCCCTCCCGATGCGGGGTGTACCGCAGGGGGTACTGTAAACTGCGGAGAGATTCGCACCACCACTGCCAAGTGCACAGGCGGGTGCAAGGGGCACACAGGCCAGGTGGGCGCAGCAGCTCAGCAGAGCAGGCGAGGCCGGGCGGTGTCTGGGGTGCAGGTGGGCGGGCCACAGGGCTCCCTCGCTGCAGGGAGGATGGAGGGGAGCTGCCAGGATGGGACGGTGGCAGGATCGGAGGAGAAACTTGTGACGCAGCCAGGGCCCAGGCAGGACCCCGAGTGGCAGCCACAAGGGGCAGCTGGGTTTGGGGGCCACTAACGGTCCTGAAAGCCGGTGTTTAGTGAGTGGGAACACCAAAATAAACACAGAACCAAGAAACCAGAACAGCCAGGTGCGAGGGTGCACACCTGTGATCCCAGCACTCGGAAGCTGGGGAGGCTAAGGCAGGAGAATCACCATGCATTCCAGGCTTCCTTGCCCTGCCGGTATTAAATCATTTTAAAGTCAAAGTAAAAACATCTTTAAACTGGGTGTGGTGGGCCATGCCTATAATCCCAGCACTTAGGAGGCTGAGGCAGGAGGATTGCCACCTGGACCACATTGTGAGTTCCAGGGTAGCCTAAACTATACAGAGACCCTGTCTCAAAAAAACCACACACCAAAAAAAAAAAAAAAAAAAAGAGGTGGAGAAGAGACCTAGGCTCGAGGTATATATGACCTGCAGAGCACTCACCCTGTGTTAGCAAAGCCCTGAGTGCCCCCTCGCAGCATCACACACGCATGTGTGCAGGACAGAGCATGCGCAGAGCTGCCCGCATGCCCTCGCCCCACAGTGCTGTAAACGTGAGCAAGTGGACAGGACCGAGGCACCAGGGAAGAGAAGTTCAGGCTAGTAGAAAGAAAAGATAAACTCTAAGAGAAGAGGAAAGGAGTGGGCGTTACTGGGGCGAGGCTGCTCTGCATGGCATTTCCACGTGAGAGACAACACATTATGACTAATGGTGTGGTGTTTGCATAATGAACAAAAGGGACATTTTCCATTCCTACTCTCGGGGCTAAAAGCCCAAGTGCTGCCGAGAGGGAGCCGCACAGGGCGCTAGGGATGCTGTGGGTCTGGCAGTTAATACACTGAATGGAACTCACTACATGGGCTAGGCTGGCCTCAAACTTGCAGTGACCCTCCTGCCTCAGCCTCCTGAGTAGATGCTAGATGCTTACTGTAATGGCCCAAGTACCCTGCTGCTTGCTAGACTAACCCCATGCCTGACCCCTGATTCACCTCAAACAGCTAAAATCATGTACAGTAACATAGTTATTGTTTAAAGGTTCCTTGTTCTTTCTCAAAAAATATTCAAAGAGCATTGCCTGTCCCTGCCAGAAACAGGACAGTTACCCAAGCATAACGTACCTGCTACACACCTGTATTCATTGTGGTTTTTGTCTTTATAAGCCCTACATACAACGGGCTCGGGGCTCTCACTTCTCAACCTTGAAACAGAGGCGTGAGTGGGGGCCGTTGGGCTCAACTATTAAAAGTGCTACTAAATTCTAATCTGGCTGTTTGGGAGTCTGTTGTTCTCGGACCCGTCTCACTTACTAACAATGACAATGACAACCCTATAAAAATCTGTTCTTTTGTCATCACAATGCATACTCTGGATGAAAACTGGATTTTTAATTTTTTTTAAAAGACAGTCTCACTACATAGTTCAGGCTGGCCTTAAATTTGCTTATGTAGCCCTGGCCGGCCTCAGACTCATGGCAATCCTCCTGCCTCCTCAGCCTCCCTGGAGCTGGGATGACAGGCGTGCGCCACACCTGGCAAAAACTCCATACTTCTAAAACCCAAAATTGGCTTTGGCATGGTGGCAACGTGCCTGTCATTCCAGCAGTCAGGGAGGAGGCTGAGGCAGGAGGATGGTCATGAATTTGAAGACAACCTGGACTACACAGTGAGACCTTATCTCAAAAATCCACCAAAATAAAGTGAACCTTGGGCCTGAGCGCTGGTGTGGAGCACGAATGGTCAAGGCCCTGGGTTCCACACCCAGCACAGCAGCAAAAACGACACACAACTGAGCCTAAGAAACAACGCCTTGCTTTTTATTTTTAGTGTCATATAGAAATGAATTTTCTGTGGATGGGACAGCAGGGAGAGGTCAGCAGGGACAGGACAGCGCGGCCCCTCACCCAGCGCCTACCTGAGCTGCTTGGCATAGCTGAGCTCGATCTCGGTCCGCTCCTTCACAAACTTGATGTATCTCTCCAGGACGTCGATGCCCCACTGTGTGTGCTTCTCCAGGTTGTCAAACTGGTCCTGTAGAGAGAGAGCAAGACAGGTTAGCTTCTCTCGCTGCCAGCTGCACAGCAGCTGCACTGCTTTCCAGGTCCCCTCAGCTCCGCAGCCACCTTTGTTGACAGGCCCGGATCTGGCTTGCAAACGGCCCAAGTGACCCCCAAGCCGCTGCCTGGCGCCTCCTGTTCCTTTGAGACGCAAGACTCTGGAGAGGGACGAACGTCGTGGTGGGAGGGAAGGTGCCCCCCCGCAAGCCGAGAGCTGGCGGCAACACTGGTGTCACCCAGGGAGCTCAATGCGGTGGGCTGATCAGGCAAGGAAGGCCCAGGGAGAGGCACAGGGATCTGCTTTCTCCCAGGGGATGAAGGGGTTCCCGGCTTCATTCACACGCACAGCAGGCCTCGCTGTGTGCCAGGCCCGGCTCCGTGCTGGGGGATCAAGGCTCGGCAGCCTGGGGGCTGGGGTGTCCAGGACTCCGGGGGCCACACGGGAAAGTGGGGGATAAGGAATGGGTGTAGCAGGCACGAGTTCAGAGACAGCGCAGAGCCGGGTCACTGCCCAGGAGCCACTCCTGCGGGTCTTGGGCCACAGGGCTGCTTCCAGTCACCAGGGGATGCATTCAGCAGGCTGTCTTCATGGTCCAGGGGACAGGGAATGGGAGCAAGGGGACCCCATGGGGCTCTTGGGCCCGGCTTCCTGCGACTGTGTGGGATTCACCGTGGAGTTGAGACAGCTGGAAACAGACAGCTTCAGGCCCAGGGAGCAGTTGGACTCAGCGGATCTGAGGTCAGGGCCGGGCCGGGGAGCAGCGCTGCGCAGAGGAGCTGGCTGGGAGGCGGGGTGGGGCCAGGGCCAGGGAGGCCCGGCCCTGCAGGAGGAGGCAGCCAGGGCAGCATGGGGCACAGTCTCGGCGCCACAGCACAGAGGACCAGGCTGTGGCCCCTGCGGCGCTCCCGTGCCAGACCCACTCGCTGGGCAGTGCTCACCTGTCACCCGCAAGCAAGCCAGACCTATTCTAAACACACAACTTTGCCTGCGGGCCCGCGCTGTCCCACAGCTTGCTTTTCCCCTGTGTACACTTTGCATCTCCTATCCTGTGTGGACTCTGTTTCCATTCAAAGTTGTGCAGGGCTTTGGGGCACATGCTTGTCATCCCAGCACTCAGGAGGCTGAGACAGGAGGATTGCCATGAGCTGGAGGCCAGCCTGGGTTACAAAGTGAGATCAAAAACAAACAAACAAACAAACAAAAAACCCACTGTAAAATATCCAGTAGCTTTTAAAACAGGTATTTAAAGCTCTCACTGATTCTTGGCTTTCCATGGCATATGCCACAAAGCCTGGGTTCCGTCTCGGAAAGATTATTTATTTCTGTTATCTCTGTCGACAAGGGTTGTTGAGAAATACACAGTGCAACAGGAACACAGGTCTCTCGAAGGCCCAGAGAACAAACAGTTGAGTGCGGCCGTGAAGCGGCCCTGGCTACTTAGCTTCTTCACAGCGCTCTGCTCATCAGTGAGCAGCATTTGGCTGAGGGAGTCTGGGAGAGATCAAGTTTATTTTTAAAATGCCCCTTGCCCCACTGGGTCCTCTTTGGGTGATACCACACACACACACCCCTTTTTCTTTTTCCATTTTTTTGAGACAAGGTCTTGCTGTAGTTCAGGCTGGCCTTGAATTCACTCTGTAGCCTGGGCTCTTCTGATAGTTTTACAGGTCAATTTGGCTAAGCCATGATATTTATATATTTGGTCAAACACAAACAGATGTTGCTGTAAAGTATTTTTTGGGGGTTGCTTGTTTGTTTGTTTGTTTTTGCAGTACCAGGGATCGAACTCAGGACCTCGCACTTGCCAGGCACATGCTTATTCCACTGAGCTATATCCCCAGCCCTTCCTGGGCTCTTCTGGAATTCACAGGGATCCTCTTACCTCAGCCTCCTGAATGCTGTGATGACAGGCATGCACCACTATGCCTGGCTATACCCCTAGACTTCTTGCCCTGTTAACAATCTGACAATAATTAACAATTTTCCACAATTACATTAGTTTGCAAATTTTTTTAAACTTTTTAATGTCACATGTGCATATTTAAAAGCAAAAGCTTCTGACAACCAAGTCCTTGCTGAGGCAGGAGGATCACAAGTCCAGAAGAAGCCTAGGGCTAGACAGTAAGACAATCTCTCAAAAAAAAAAATAACCATGACCGGCCTCCACCAGGCACTCTGGTGCCTGCCAATGGCCACAGGTATCTGGAAGGCTCAAGCCGGAGGGTTATTTGAGCCTAGAGTTCTAGACCAGCCTGGGCAACAAGGCAAAACCCTCTTCCAAAAAACAAAAAAACAAAACAAAAAGCCACCAAATACTCTACTAGTCTCAGCCCATATTCTCTTTTTCAATAAAGTTTATCTGTGCTGAGAACCTCCCTGGCGCCAGGCACCTATAATCCTAGCACATGGGAGGCTGAGGCAGGAGGACTGGTGTGAGTCTGAGGCCAGCCAGGGCTCTGTTGTGAGTTCAGGGCAAGCTTGCACTACATAGTAAGAGACCCCGTCTCAAAAATAAATACATACATAAATATCTATTAATTTCTTTAAATAGATCATAAGTACATTGAAGGTTAATGAAAATGGTGCTTTATCTATTTTATTTATGTGTGTCTTTTTGAGACAGGGTCTTGCTGTGCAGTCCAGGCCGGCCTTGAGCTCACTTTGTAGCCCGGGCTGGCCTTGAACTCGCAGCGATCCTCCGGCCTCAGCCTCTGGAGTGCAGGGCTGCATCACCACGCCTGGCTATTTTGAAAAACTGATTTTTGCAAAAAGAGAAAAACTATTGGGCAGAAGGTGTCTGTTTTGCATTCTTGCAAATCTCTCTCCTGCCTGGCTTAACTGAAGACAGCTGGCTCCCCGCCGAGGCTCCCGCTCTCAGCCCGCTGCCGCTCTGGACTTTGTTTGCAGTAAATGAAAAACTGCAGCTTCCCACAGACCGGCAGTTAGAGACAGCAGTTTCAGTGCTCCTTCTAGATCACTGTAGCCGTTCTTCGCTATCACACTAAAACTCGACAAGTCCTCTCTCAAAGCCTAGCTGCGATGTGGCATCTTAAACCATCAGATTCAGTCACGATAAAATAATCTCATACTTCGGATCTGGTTTTGTTTCGTTTGTCTTTGTGAGACAGGGTCTAGCCTCAAACGCGTGGTCGTGGCGACCCTCCTGCCTCAGCCCCCCCAGTGCTGGGATGGCAGGCGGGCCTGGCCGAAGGCTCTTTATCTGTGCACAGTTAGGAAAACATTCTTCCCTGGGCATTTAGAAAATGTGATCTGGTCGCTGTGTACCGGATGCTATCTTCCCAGCAAGCACTGACACATTCCATCAGGAAAGACTCACCTTTGCTCATGCCTGGCCTATCTCATCTCTTCTGAATCTTTAAATATTTGGAAGCTGTAAGTGCTCCCAGGGAAATACAACCTTCTCCAAATTCTAATTTTCACTTAAAAGCTTGAAGGTTGTCACTGACAACAAACATTGTCAGTTGTTTCCTGGAAGTGACATCCGTCTCCCTCCATCTGGTTCTAAGAAAATAGCTGCAAGTGCTTCAGACTGTCAGTCATTCCCTTGGGCTGGGGATGCGGCGCAGCTGCACAGCGCCTGCCTTGCAAGCGCAAGGTCATGAATTCGATTCCAGGTACCAAAAAAAAAAATTATTCTCTCAGGCAAAAGCGACTTGTTCCACTTAAGATTCAACTGCATAAGCATTCTGGTGCATAGGGAAGTGCTTCAGGAATACAGCCCAACTCCATCTTTATACTCCTACTAATAGCAATGTGTATTGCCATGTGTGGTGTTCAATGCCTGTAATCCCTGCACTCTGGGAGGCTGAGGCCAGAGGATCCCAATTTTGAGCCCAGCCTAGATAATTTAGGGACTTAGCAAGACCCTGTGTGCGGGGGAGGCGCGCGGGGGCAGGCTGAGGAGGTAGCTCAATGCAAAGTCTTGGGTCAAATCTCTAGTTGGGGAAAAAAAAGTATATTCAAAGCTTGAGGTATGATAAAGTTAATAATCTTCACTGTTCCATCAAAGACTTCTTTTGTTTCTTTGAGACAGGATATTGCTAAGTAATTCAGGCTGTTCTTGAACTCACTAAGTAGTTTAAGCTGCCCTTGAACCCCTGGCAATCGTCCTGCCTCAGCCTCCTGAGGCTGGGACTACAGTCATGTGCCACCGGGTCTAGGTGCTCTAAGTTGTACATTTGCAAAAATGAAGAAAGCCAGGTAATGGAAAACACTGCGTAATTTATGAGTGCACACTATACACACCAGCTCTCAGCCGTGCGTTCTAAAACACCAAGGGCCCAGGGGATGCTTCCCAGTAGCTGGCAGCAACCTCCTGGCATCGTCCAGGCCCCTCCACAGCCCTCTCCTGACGGTGTACTTCACCTTCACCTTTTTTGAGACATATCCAGGCTGGCCTTGAACTAACTGCCAGTGATCCTCCTGCCTCAGCCTCCCAAAGGCTGGGCTGAGAGGAGGGAACCATGACACCTAGCCTGCCCTTGATCTTAAGGTCTTAATGTCCCTTGAATCCAAACCTACCAAGGTTTGTGCCAGGGCCATTTGGCTATAGGGCAACTTTTAATACGGGGTCTCCCAGCATGGAAAGTGTGTTCAAGGGGCTCTGGTGCCAAATCCCTGGGAGGAGCCAATCTGGAGGGGTACTCAGGTGCTACAGGGACATCTGTGTGAGTGACCAGACTCAAAGAAAGTGGCCTGAAGCCAGCAAATCAGTGGTCTGCTCCGTGTCTCAGGGCTTTGGTCCGTGCTGTGGATGCCCCGGTTCTCCTAAGCCCCTTGCCTAGGCTGTGGGCACCCTGGGAAGCAGAGTCCTTCAGGAGGTCATCAGGGGCAGTGGCCTGCTCCACCTCTGAGGGAAAAGCGTCAGAAGATGAAGACTGACCCAAAGACAAATAGCAAGAAGACCTCTGCCTAAAATGTTTTAAAATCAATTAGTTCAGAAAAATTAAAACAGCTGGAGGCCGGGTTGGGCGGCACACGCCTGTAATCCGCACACTTGGGAGCCTGGGGCAGGAAGATCACCGTGAGTTTGAGGCCAGCCTGGGCTACACAGTGAGACCCTGTCTTAAAGAGACAAAAAAAGCAGCTGCATAACCACAAACACACAAAAAAGGTTTTTACAAAATCTTACAGATTGAACATGTGTCACTAATGCCAACTTTATACGACACTCAGGCAGGGCAGGGAGGGAGACGGGGCGTGAGCTGGGGCGGCCCAGGGGACGCTGGGGAGAACAGTGCTCTGGTTCTCTGCCTCAGATGCCCGTTTTATCTTTCTGTTTGCTTTTCATGAGTGAGAGTCTCACTATGTAGCCCAGGCTGGCCTTGAGCTCACAGTTACCCTCCTGCCTCAGCCTCCTCAGTGCTGGGAGCGCAGGCCTGGGCCAGCACACCTGCTCACTGCACTGGTCCCGTATAAATCACGCTGTGCGCGTGCGTTCACACCCATTCTTCTGCCATACTCCATGCTCGTCACTATACAGCTGGGTAGATGGAAAACTGCTCAGGGTAAGAAAAACTCCAGATCACTTGAGCCCCTGCCAACCGGAAATCAAAACCGAAGATAATTTATGGAAGGAAAACTTCGATCGATAGGAAAACCCATTAAAGTGCTGAACGCCTTAGCTTCGATTAATGCACTTCCTTGGCTGTCCTCACAAAAATAGAATGTGTTTTTCAGAAAATGGGCATCATTTAATACTCAAGCACAGTGTGTCAGATTATTGATTGCAAAAAAGATTTCACTCTTAGGGGGAAAAGTTGTTTTAAAACTCCGGATCTGTTACTGTCCAAATGCCAAAGTTTCCATATACCGAAATAAGAACGTAGCACATTGTCAGCCTCTCAGATAAAAGGTTAGTGAGGTTAACAGCACAAAAAATATCACAGGAAGCAATGTGCATTGTTTCTACTCTGGGTCAAAAACAGTTATTCATTCAACAAATATTTTACTGAGCACCTACTATGTGTTAAACACCGCTCCCCAAACTCATGATGCAGCAATAAACGGCCGGCACAAAGTCTCTTTTCTTTTCTTTCTTTTTTTTTTTTTCTTTTTGTCTTTTTGAGACAGGCTCTTGTCATGTAGTTCAGGCTGGTCTCCAACTCTCTTTGTAGCTCAGGCTGGCCTTGAACTAACAAGGAGTGCTGGGATTATAGGTGTGTACCACCACGCCCAGCACAAATTCGGTTTTCTCATAATGTTTACAAACTAGATGTTCACTGCAAAAAGCTACAAAACATATCTCAGAGTTGGATAAGGAGGCGCACACCTATAATTCCAGCACTCTGGGAGACTGAGGCTGGACGATCCTCAAGTTCAGAAAAGCAGAAAAATGACTGGGGGTGTCGCTCAGTGTGAAAGCCCTGTGCGCAATCCCCAATCTGAGCTAGGACAGAACAAGATGGGTAGAAAAGAGATGAGAAAATCTGTAAGGCTGTACTTTGAAAAAACCAGAAACTTGCGGCGGCAGCCGAGCCCCCGGGGCTCTCCAGTCGGGCTCCGCAGCTTGGTGAGTCGGTTTTGCCCTCCCAGACCCCTGGTACCCAAATCCTTTACAAATATCGTAAATCCCAGACTATCCTGGGATTAGGGCAGGGCCAGTGGCCTGATTTGAGAAGCAGCAAAGAGAGCCCAAGGATTCAAGGAATGTTTTGAGGCTCAACACCTTAGACCACTGTGAGAAAGGCCTCTTCTGAGGACGGATGTGCACACACCCACCCGGCCCACAGGCCTCTGCTTTTGGAGGGGGCTCGTCCTCAACCTGAACCTCTGTCTGTGTTCCTCATCAAGGCACCCCCAAATTCCCTTTGAAACAAGGTCTCACTAGGTAGCTCAGGCTGGCCTTGACCTCTTGGAGATCCTCCTGCCTCAGCCTCCTGAGCCCAGGCATCAAGGTCTGCAGACTGTGCAGCAGGTTGCCCCAGAGGTAGGCACCCTGAGTGTAGTCTCACTTCACTCCTCCCAGGCTCTAATGCCAAAGAGGTGTCTAACAGCACCAGAGGTGACGTGGGGAGTTCTTATTGTGACACTGGTGACATTGGCTGGGGGCTGGTGGGGAGGTACAGATGGGGAAGTGCAGCCCAAAGGCGCAAACGCCCTAGAACCACAGAAACAAGGAAGATTTTTTTTTTCCCCAGTACGGGAGATCGAACTCAGGACTTTGCGCTTGCCAGGCAGACACTTATTCCACTGAGCTACATCCCCAGCCCTGGAACCACAGAAACAAAGTGCAATGTCACACCCGCCTGGCTCAAAGGAGCTGCAACTGCTGGCAGGGACCAACCCAAGGTGGAGACACGACGTGCCGCCTGCTCTACAACTGCCACAGGGCCGGTGCCCGGCCGGAGCCCTGTCCTGGAGGCCGCTCAAGGCAGAAGTACAAGCTTCCGCCATCCTGGGAAGGGGAGGCCGGGGCCGGTGGCAGCCATCCTGTCTCAGACGTGGACAGGACACACCAAGGAAAAGAATAAAAACAGTCGCTGCTGATGTCCCTGTTTAGCAAGACCTGGTCTCGCTGCTGATGTCCCTGTTTAGCAAGACCTGGTCTCACGGTGAAAGACTCTGCTCCAGGGATCTTGTGTGATAGCAAACGCCTGTCAGCCCAGCACTCGGGAGACTGAAGCAGGAGCACTGCTGCAAGTCTGAGGCCAGCCTGGGCTCCGTAACGAGACCCTACCAATAAAAGTCATGGGAGAAAAGCAGGGTTTTCTTGGTACTAGGACTCGAACTCAGGACCTTGCACTTGCCAGGCTGGCTCTGTGCCGCTGAGCTACATCCCCAGCCCTGTATTATTGTTTTAAATCTAAAACTCTGTAGGGCAGTTTGGACTTTGCACCATAGAAGTATTCCAGTCAGGTATACAAGATCTAAGATCTTTATGCTTCAAGACTTTAACGTACTGTACTCAGTGATTTTTAACTTGAACTAAGAGACTTCGTTCTTTGTTGTTGTTTTGAGACAGAGTCTTGCTACCCAGCCCTAGCCGACCCTGAACTTCTGGTGATCCTTCTGCCTCAGCCTAACAGGCTTATTTACTTATTTGTTCATTTATTGTCTTTTAGAGGCAGGGTTTCACTGTGCAGGTCAGGCTGGCCTTGAGCTCACTTTGTAGCTCAAGGCTGGTCTCCAACTTGCAGTGATCCTCCTGCCTCAGCCTTCCGAGTGCTAGGATTACAGGTGTGTACCACCATACCCGGCTGCTCAGCCTAACAGACGTAAGTTTTAAAAAGTAAATGTTAGGTTTTACCAAAAAGCTGAGCAGAAAGTCCAAAGTCCCATGTCCTCACCCATCCCTGCCTCATGTCCCAGGCTGCTGTGGCAACTCTGCCATAGCTGCTCATCTGATGCTGATCCGGCGTTAGTAACTCAAGTCTGGAGTTCACTCCAGGGGCTGCCTTGGCACTGATCAGTTCTGGGTTTTGCCAAATGGATGATGTCATTTACCCACTGATGCCACAGCAGACAAAATCTATCTCTTTTCTTGCCTTAAAAATCCTGCAATCCACCTTTTCAGCCCACCTCACTGCCAGGCAACCAGGGACCCTTTTGGTGCCTGCATAGTTTTCCCTTTCCCAGACTGTCCAGGTGCTGGAATATCACTAAGTGGAACATTGGCTCTTTCACTTAGCCATGTGTATTTAAATTTCGTCCATGTCTTTTCACAGGTCTGGTGCTCGCACTGTCTTACCAGTGGGTGATGTCCCACTATCAGGAGGCCCCACACTGTTTAGTCAATCAACTGTTGCAAGAGGTCTTGGTTGCTTTTGAGTTTCCATAGCTAGGAGCAAAGCTATGGAAGGTTCACAAGTCTTGGCTGACACTTTACTTTCAAAACAAACATTCTGGCCTAGAGCGACAGTACAAACCCATAATCCCAACACTCAAAGAGGCTGAGGCAGGAGGATGGATATGTTTGAGGGCAGCCTGGGCTACAGAGTAAGTTCAAGGGCAGCCTGCACTACACAATAAGATCCTGTCTCAAAAAAAGCTTTCTTTTATTCCTGAGGTTGTTTATTTTGAAAAGGAAACCCTGATAACCAAACAATTAGAGTATTATTTAAAAGGCACACTGGCACCCTGAAGTTAGGATTTCCTCAAATCAAGGAACCCTTTTCTTGGACAGTACATTGAACACATCCAGCGTTTACATGAAATGTTCATGGACTGGGGCAGAGGGCTGCATGCCTGTCATCCCAACACTGGGGAGGCTGAGGCTGGAGGATCACTGAGAGTACAGGATCAGCCTAGCTACACAGTGAGTACAGAGCCAGCCTGCATTACTTAAAAACAAAAACAAAAAAACTCTTTTATGAATTCAATAGTGATAATGGATGGAAGATAAACCCATGGAGTGATTTAAGAAAACACTTTCAGCCGGATGTGCACACCTGTAATCTCAGCACTCAGGAGGCTGAGGCAGGAGGATCACCACAAGCTTGAGACCCACCTGGGCTACATATTAGGTTCAAGACCAACCTAACTGCATAGAGAGACCCTGTCTCAAAAAGACCAAAAAAAAAAAAAGAAAGAAAGAAAACATTTCTGAATATTAAGTTTGTAATTTGCTCTAAAAAAGCCACAGTGAATAAAGTTCCACAGCAGGTCTCTGTGAATGCCCCATCTGGAACCAAAGCATCCCCATAAATTCAAGTTTGGCCACAGTGAACCGGAAAGCAATGGACAATCCCACCCCTCCCCAAGGGCTGCGGGGGAGAAGAAACCGCAGGATTTCTGAGCGGGAGTGGGCACCAGGCTGGTTTCACCCACACAAACAGGGCCCGACGTTCACAGATTCAAAGCAAAATCCAACAAAGGCCACCAGCCCTGCGGTCCTGCTGCCTCGGTTTGGCCGCACTCGTCCCTGTGAATACTAAGAGGGGTCCCTTGGCCGTCACAGCGCCATCCTGGGATCTGCCTGCCGGGAGGGCGGCCGCAGGTCCCTTCCCTAGCAACGCAGCACACAGACCTCTGTGGCCCGGACCGCCCCACAGTCGCCTTCTAACTTTCCCATCTTTCGCAGTTCCCCCAGACCCCCTAGGGCAGTCAGCTGCTTACTTAAGGGCAGCATTGTAAAAGCAGCTTTACAACTACTCTCTGCAGCACTGAAACTTCTTCCCATTAATATAAAACTAAAAGGCTTTAGGAATGAGCTAAAAGCACCAGAAGTGAACAGTAGGTATAGCAAATTACAGCCGGGCATGGCGGCACTCGCCTGTCATCCTGGCACTTGGGAGGCTGAGGTAGGAGGATTGCTGAGAGTTTGAGGCCAGCCTGGGCTACCTAGAGAGACCCTGTCTCAAAAAAAAAAAAAAAAAAAAGAGTGAGAGACAGAATTAATATGCAATGCCAGTGCCACAGAGAAACAGCCCAGTGCCAGCCTGGTTTCCTCCCTGTGCTGTGAATGCCCCAGCAACCAAGGGCGGCGCAGGCTGAGAGCCGGGCGAAGCTGCGTGGTCTGTGAGTAGCCTGCAGCCTCTGCGCCCCACACCCACCCCAGAGAACAGAGCCAGAGAATGAGATTGGTGCCTCTGCCGGCGGTGCCAGCCTGGACTCCGCCCGAAGTCCTCTACCACGGACCCTGACTTAAAGAACCACTCAGTCGCGACACACAGATTCCACCTGCTTGTTCGTGCGCTTGGTGCTGAGGACCGAACCCAGGGCCTTGGCACTAAGCGATAGCTCCAATTTCTCCATTTTTTAAAATTTGGAGACAGGGTCTCCCTAAATTGCCTGGGCTGGGCTTCAGCTTTTTATTCTACTGCTCCAACCTCCTAGGGAGCTGAGGTTACAGGTGTGGGCTACCAAGCCCAGCCAAACCTATTTCTAAAATACATTGATGGATTAAGATAGATCTTGCTATGTAACACAGGCTGCTGTCAAACTTTCAGGGACCCTCCAGCCTCAGCCTCCCGAGTGCTGGGACGACAGGAGTGCGCCACTGGGCCTGCTCTGGTGGTTGTTTTCTCCAGGTACTTCCGACACACGAAAACATAAAGCTAGTCATTCAGCAGAGAGGGGTTTCAGGCCATAAAGAATTATGACAGCAGCTGCCAGACATGTTGCTGCCACTGCGTGGAAGGACAGCGTCAGGCTGTGGCTCTGTCCCCCATGGCAGCCAGCCGTGCACCTGCACATACCTGCTGGTGGAAGTGGATTACAATGCAGGCAAATTGAGCCATGTTTACAGCCAAGCTAACTCCGGTGGTTTCAAAAGAGAAGCAAATAGCTATTTTCAGTCCACACTGTAATTACAGCAAGGTGTAAAAAAGCTGCGCTGCCTCCCACGCTCACTGCTGCAGCGTGTGTCTGGGAAGAGAGCACAGCTTGGGCGGGCAGCTTCCCTGACTATCTGAGTCTGGTTCCGGGTGTATTTGGAGGGTGGGGCGTGTTAGGTTTGTGTCTGGATGTCCATCCTCCTCCCCCTGCCCAAGCCTCAGGCTGTGGGGGGTGGGGGTGGGGTGGCCTTTTTGGAGGTGGCTAAACCGACAGTGTGTGATTGGTTCATTGTCTAGTGCCGGGATTGGGGTGTGAGAGCTGCACCTGCCCAGGGTGGCAGCCTGCACCCAACAGAAGGGAGAGAAAGAGGCTTGCTCCCTCCTTTTGCTCTTCTGCTTTTTGCAGCCTCCTGGTTGTCCCTCTGCCTTGGAGCCAGCTGATTATTGACTGAAACCTTCACAAACTGTGAGCTAAATAAACTTTTCCTCGTTTTTTTGAGACAGGGTCTCGCTATGCAGTTCAGGCTGGCCTCGAGCTCACTTTGTAACCCAGGGTGGTCTCAGACTCTCAACAGTCCTGCCTCAGCCTCCTTGGCTGCTGGGATTACAGGTATGTGTCACCACGCCTAGCCAACCTTTCCTCTTTAAACACTGGATGTTGGATACTTTGGCCGAGCAACGAGAGAAAGGTAACTAAGACAAAATTGGTAGGAGGAGAGTAGGGTTGCTGCAGTATGGCCTGGCCATGTGACTTAAGAGCTTTGAGAATTTAAAAAAAAAAAAGAGCTTTGAGAATTAATTCGGGGTGGCGCACGCCTGTAATCCCAGCACTCGGGAGGCTGAGGCAGGAGGATCGTTGTGAGTTCAAGACCAGCCTGGGCTACAAAGTGAGCTCAAGGCCAGCCTGAACTGCACAGGGAGACCCTGTCTGAAAAATACCAAAAAAAAAAAATAATTAATTCGGAAGGTTTTGAGAGACTGCCCGAGGAGGCAGCCCCTCCATGCTATAAACTATACTGGAGACTCTGGTCAGAGCCTGGAAAATCGCTTAGGACAAGGCTCAGGAGGCTTCCCTTGGATGTATGGCCTTGGCTGCCAGATTCGGCAGGAAGTTGGTCTGCATTTTGCCTGGGCTTATATTGCCTGGATGGCAGAAGGATTTCAATGCAGGCTACTGCTGGGGCAGTGGCAAGGTTACTGTTGAGGGCTTTGGCCAGATCTATGTTGGAAACTAAAGGCCGGGGATGTAGCTCAGTGGCATAAGTGCCTGCTTTGGTAAGTGCAAAGTCCTGAGTTCGAGTCCTAGTACCAAAAAAAAAAACAACCAGAAATTAAGAGCAAAGAGCCAGCGGGGTGGTCTGAGGCATCTGGCAGTGGGAAGGCTCCAGTGCAGCTGTGGATTGCAAGGATAAAAGAGGAGAAAGTGCTTGTTTTGAAAAAACAGGACAACGAAAAAGGATCTGAGGCCGCCTCTCACCTGAGGAAAGGGTGTGTTTGAAATGCAGGAGATCCCTGTTTCTCAGCATTGGCAGCACCTGTTGTTAAAGTTAATGGGAAGCAAGGGCTGTGGTGGGAATAGCTCTCTGAGTATGACTGTAATGTAGTTTTTAAATACCGGTTTGTAATCAGTTTATTCAAAGTATTGTGGTTTTCATCTTAAATTTTGAGCACTCTTTGAATATTTTGCTTTTGGTGCATACATGAGTGAGATAAGCATTGTGTATATGTAATTGTCATGTTAATGTGAATCGGAATGACCACGGCCATGTTAAGTTTTCACCAATCTGCCACCGAGACTACAGTTTAAGGAAATGTGTCTGGTTATCAAGTTGACCAGGGGTGGACTGTGCTGGATTCACTAATAGTCAGCTTGTAACCCCCAGCTGAACTAAGTCCTCATGGTGCTGGGTCTGGGGGCCCCGCCTGAGGATTGCTGCCAGCAGCACAGAAGGAGAACGGGAGGGGAGGAGGGCGCTGTTGATTCTCCTGGAAAAGCATGTCACGCCGGCTCTCCTGATACGAACTTGGCTGTTTGCGTCGGCAGAGGAGCTCGGTTCCTCACTGTCACTGAGGAGGGCTGCGGTTCTCTTTGGGGGAGCTCTGGTCCTCACCTTGAGCATCACTTCCTGACTGCAGTGCAGACCCTCCGCCTGCCGGCAGAGATCCTTCATCCTGCCGGTACAGACCTTCCAGCTTCCACCACCGACCTTTGGGCCTTCCCAGCGCAGATCCTTGATACAGATTTGCAAGAGACATTGCCATGAGCTCTAGGGCTCCAGCTGGACTCATGCAGGACCTTGTCCTGGGCTCCAGGCCTCCGTCTGGATTTGAACAGGACATTGCCGTGGGATCCAGGTCCTCAGTGGGATTCTTTGGGCTCCCCTGTGTGGACAGATCCCCTGCATGCTTCTGCATTTTACTTTTTGGGTGAACATTACAAAACAATCCTATAAATTATGTGTCCTGTATTAAATCTTTTCCCTGGTAAACCCTGACTACAATAGCGGGTTGAGACAGGGTCTCAGTACATAGCCCAGCCTGACCTTGACCTCATGATGATCCTCCTGCCTCAGCCTCCCAAGCACTGGGACAATAGGTATGCGCCCCATGTCTGGCTACAGTGGTTTTTTAAAATGTCAACGTTCACTGTATTTCCCGGTTGCCCTTGGTATAACCTCTCCCTGGGCTGACATCTTCAGTCAGTCATGTGACAGCCGGGCCCCTCACTCCAAGCATGTGAGCAGGACAGGGTCTGGAACACCAATAAACATTATTTCCTTTTAAATAAACAATCTTTTTACAGGCAGGCACATGCTGGGGAGCAGACTGGGCGCTGCTAATGGCGACTGAATCTCCCCTGCCCCTTCGCACAATGGGCCCTTTAAATTTCCAGTCTTCTTTAATCATGGAAGCATGATTTCCTGATTTGCCCAGAGTAACAAGGGACAGTCTCTCCCCTCCCAGCGGCCGGGGTTTCCTCCTCATCTAAAGACCTTTCCCTTCTCCAGGGAAACCCAGAAAGCAAAGTCACCCCGCACTCATTCCCATGGGGTGGGACATTCATTGACCGCAGCGCCCGGTGCCCCAGGTGTTCCCAGACTGGCATCAACTGGCCTCAGCTGCTGGCTGCTGGTCTTCCAAAGTAACAAAGCAAACAAGGCCCTCCAGGGAATCTTGCGCTGTGGCCCAGGCTGGCCCTGAACTCACAAGGATCCTCCTGCCTCAGCCTCGAGTGCTGGGATGACAGGCGTGCGCCATGCTTGGGCTGCACCAAAGCCTTTGGTTGAATACCACAGCCTGCGCTCTTCTTGCCTGCAGGGTCACTCCCCAGCCGCGCTGTACCCCCAGGTGCCCTGGCTAAGGGATGTGCCCAGTGACTCGGCTGGTCGGTGTGTGGCTTCCCAAACCTACTAGCGAGTGGTGAGTGGGTACACATGTAATAAAAGTCACCACTCAGCAGAGGCAACAGCCCTTTGTTGTAGGTCGGCCTCCCAGGAGGGCATGCTGTCAACCAATGCTGGAAGTGAGGTTACCCTGGACACTGTCCTGCAGGGACCTCAGAGGTCCGCACACTGGGAGGTGTGCTTCACTTTCACCCTGACGCTGGATTGCACACAGGAACCAAATGCGACCACCGCGCCGAGAGGGTCAGAGGGCAGCGGCCAGCACAGGACAGCCAGTGCTGTCACACATCTCTCACCTCACTGTCACCATCCCCCTAACAGGTGAAGGAACAAAGCTGGACTCCAGCTGACTTGTAACTGCACCAGAACCAAGCGGTCTGGCTCCAGATGCACATTCTTTTATTGTTGGGTATTTTTTGGCAATACCGGGGAATCGAACTCAGGACCTTGCACTTGCCAGGCAGGCACTTATTCCACTGAGCTATATTCCCCAGCCCCCTATTGTTGGTTTTTGAAACAAGGTCTCACTATATAGTCCAGGCTGGCCTTGAATTCACTATTGAACTCACTATGTTGCCTGATGTCCTCCTGCCTCAGCCTCCTGAGTGCTGGGAAGACACGCAACACCATACCCAGCCAGACCACACTCTCTAATGATATGACGCACTGACTGAATTATGGAAACCACGTGAAAATACAAGCAGAGGAGAGCCGGGCGTGGTGGTGCACACCTGTAATCCCAGCACTAGGGAGGCTGAGGCAGGAGGATCAGTGTGAGTTCCAGGCCAGCCTGGGCTACAAAGTGAGCTCAAAGCCAGCCTGAACTGCATATCGAGATCCTGTTCAAAGAGAAAAAAAAAAAAAAAAGGAAAAAAACCAGGCAGAAGAGCGCACCAGAAGCAGACCTGAATGCTGGGAGCTGGGCCCTCGTGTGCGTCTCAGAACAGCCGCTCTGAAGCAGGTGAGCCTGGCTCATAGGTCAAAGAGAAGGAAATGAAAGTCAGACAGGGAAATAGCAAAACCACCTAGGACAGACGGGCGCTGCGTAGAATGTGCTCTTCACGGTTAGGTTATGAGTAATGCATAAAAGTTCTGAGAATTTACAGAAAATGAAGCTGACTCAATATTGAAAGAGTATAATTTTTTTTTTTTGTATTTTGAGACAGGGTCTCACTATGTAGCTCAGGCTAGGCCTAAAGTCACAACTTGTAGTGATCTTCCTGCCTCAGCCTCCCCAGTGCTGGGATGACAGTATATAGCACCATACCCAGTGAAAATATACACTCTCAGGAAAGTACCTTCCTCTGAGGAGCTGGGTTTCCCCCGCTTGTCTTCACGTCAGAACTTTTCCTCTCTGCAGTGCTGGGGACAAAACCCAGGGCCTCTGCGCTCGGTAAGTGCTCAGCACGAAGCCCCGCCCCACCAACCCTGCTTCTTCTCAGTCATCTTCAGAGCAAAGTACAAAACTGTCTCGAGCATTGCTCGCCCCCCAATTTCCAACACTGAGGGGCTGCTCCAGAGAGAAAAGGAGCTCACCTTCGCATAAAACCAGGACCACAAGGACAGAGGCAGCTCTTGTTAATAACCGTGGGACGGGGTTGGGGGTGCAGCGTGGCGGGGGTGACGCAGCACTTGGCATGCGAGAGGCCCTGGCGCGGCCCCTGCACAAAATGAAGTAAAATGCGACACAGGCAGCGCCCCCAGTATTGTTCCAACTCTCAGGCTGCTGCTCGTCACCACTGCTGGATAATAAATCAGCTCACATCCGTTGGAAAGAATCATTGCACTGTGGGCCCTGATTGTGGGGGGCTGGGATCATCGGGAAGCCCTTCCTTCAGACAGGTGCCCGTTGATAATGACTGTTGACTGAGACTTCAACAAGGCTGTCAACCTGGGTGTCATGGAGCACCTCTGTAGTCCTAGCACTCAGGAGGCTGAGGCAGGAGGATCTCAGAGTTCGAGGCCAGCCTGGGCTCCACAGTGAGTTAAAGACCAGCCTGAACTATACAGTGAGACCCTGTCTCAAGGAAAGGGAAAAAAAGAAAGGGGAAGGGAGGGGAGGACAGGAGGGAGGCAGGCAGGCAGGCAGGCAGGCAGGCAGGAAGGAAGGAAGGAAGGAAGGAAGGAAGAGGAAAGAGAAAGGCAATATCAGGTACAATAGCAATCTCACGCAACAAGCAGTCTTAAAAAAAAACAAAACAAGCAGTCTTTTCTATTAAACTGTTGGCAAAAACCTATTCACATCAAGCACATATGACATTAGTTTCTGATTACTGCCAAAAGCTGAATGCCCACCAGCACCGGTGGCTGTTTATTTTTATTTTTCCTAGTTATGATTTGGAACAGTAGTTTTGGGGGGTTTGGTTTTGTTTGAGGCAGGGTCTTGCTGTGTAACCCAGGCTGACCTTGAACTCCGTGGGGACCTTCCTGCGTCATCCTCCCCAGTGCTGGGATGAGAGTTTTCCCTTTAAGCCTGTCAAAGCTTCAGACTCCGCCTCTGCTTTTACCTCAGTTTACCAAGCCAATCACCCTAGTTCACATCCGCATCCCTATTCCTGGAAGACAAACACTTTCAGAAGTAAGTGTTCAGAAGATGCAGCCTCGGTCCAAAATGTCTCACAGAAAACTGCCAGGTGTGGTGGCACACACCCGTAATCCCTGCACTCAGAAGGCTGAGGCAGGAGGATTGTCGAGAGTTTGAGACCAGTCTGGGCTACAAAGTGAGCTCAAGGCCAGCCTGAACTGCATAGTGACCAAAAAAAGACCAAAAAGGAAAAGAAGAAAGGTCTCGCTGGGCTCTGCCCACAGTGACTGTGCCCAGGGCTTAGGGCTCTGCCCTCCCGAGCCTAGCTGTGCAATTCTGCACATTTAGCTCTTCCGTGCTAGTCTTGGGATGCCTGCCTCTACCTGCCAGATGGCAGACCCCACAGGCAGTGACTATTGTCCCTACTGGGTCTTCGTAGCATTGGTCACTGTCCTCACAAACATTAAACAGCAACCACAGGGAAGTCTAAAAAGAGTCTTTGTTATTTTTTGAGACAAGGTCTCACTATGTAATCCTGGCTGTTCACGAGTGGGCGGGGTCCTCTTGCCTCAGCCTCCTGAATGCTGGGGTCACAGTAACTGCCATGCCCACCTAAAGTATAAAAATTTTAACTTTTTTTGAGGTATAGGGGTTGAACCCAGAGCCTTTCACATGGTAAGCAAGTGCTTTCCTGCTCAGCTACATCTCTGGCCCTTTTTGCTGTTTTTTGACAGGGCCTTGCTAATGGCCCAGGCTGGCCTCAGACTTATGATCTTCCTGCCTCAGCCTCCTGCACCGCCACACATGCCTGTAAAGTTTTACAGTTTGGGTCATGACTGCCCTTTTCCTTCTGCTAGAACAACACACAGCACATAGCAGGTGGTCAGTACTAAATTGGCCGGGCATGGTGGCTCCCAGCTGTCATCCCAGGAGGCTGAGGCAGAAGGATCACTTTGAGTTCAAGGCCGACCTGGACTACATAAAGAGACCCTGTCTCAAAAAAATCAGGAAGACAGAAACACAGCTCGTGGTGCCGCAGTGTACCTCTAGAGCTGGTTAAAAAAACAAGGCCCGTCTACACCAGAGAACTGGTTCAGTCCAGAGGGCAGCCCCCCTCCCCCCATAGAGGGGCCAGGCACCTGGGGCTCCCGCAGCTAGAAGTCACCCACCAGGACTTCTGCCCTGCTCTGTCCGCCTGATGCGCCCCAGGAACCCGGGGTAGAGCTCAGCTCTGCACAGAGAGCAGGCTACAGGACAGGGTGCGGCTCGGCAGCAGGACTGAATACCCAGGCTCCTCAAAGACTTTGTTTGTTTGTTTTTCCAGTTTATTCACCAGTCTTGGGAGTGGGGTTAGCGTGAGCCACCCCCAGGCAAACTGCAAATGCTCCGTCCTGGTGGCTGGAAGGCTGAAGAGCAAAGCCCAGTGACCCATCAAGGTTGTGCCAGCCACACAGACGGGGGAGGAGAAGGAGCAAAGGTGCATTTTTTGCCCTAAGGTGGTAAGGAAAAAAAATGTCCTAGTGAGGCTAAAATTCAGGCACCAGAGACCTGCTAGTGGCAATCAAGGACTCACAGTTTTGGCTCCCGGCCACCTTCTTAGGCTGCCATTGTGACCGAGCCACCTGCTCACCTGCTTTGATGACACTTTTGGGCTTTGGTGTGGCTTTGGTTTCTTGAGACAGGGTCTCACTCTGTAGCCCAGGCTGTTCTTAAACTCACCGCGATTCTCCTGCCACAGCCTCTCAGACCACTGGGATTACAGGCATGTGCCATCAGGCCTGGCTAGCTAGCCTATTTTTAAGATGAAGTAAAATTTAAGTTTTTTTAAAAATTTAGAATTGTGGTTTAAAAAATGTACTTTACGACCACACACACACTCCTGAACATCCCTGGCTTCCCCGATGGAAACACCTCTTAAGTCTTTCAGTGATCTCTGCTAGGAAATCAGTCCCAACCTGAGCCCTTATGTACCATCGCAAGGGGCAGACAGCCAGCCTCGTGAGGGGACAATAATGTGGTTTCTATAGAACTTTTTTTAAAAAGTGGGGCTGGGGATTTAGCTCAGTGGCATAAGCACCTGCCTGGCAAGCACAAAGTCCTGAGTTTGATTCCTGGTCCCAAAAAAATTAATTAATTAATTAAAAAATAAAAAGTGGTAAACAAATTTAAAAACTAATTTTTTTAAGAGTGGTAATACAAAAAATATATATAGGTGTGGGGTACACACTTGTAATCCCAGCCACCAGAAGTTCAAGGCCAGCATGGGTTCCACAGCAAAACCCTCACTCAAAAAGGAAAAAAAGAAAGAAAGAAAGAAAGAAAAAATGTGTGGCTGATGTGTAGTGGGGCCAAAAACAGGCCGGCTGCCAAGGCGCAAGGCCTGTGGCTCCCAGAGAGCCTCCTTTAGGGTCTGCCTCATCCTGTTTGTTTGTGATAGAGTCTTGCTGTGTGGCCCAGGCTGGCCTTGCAGTCCTCCTGCCTCAGCCACCCTCTCTGGGACTACAGGCACGCACCACCATACTGGCCCAGCAAGTCCTGCAGGACTCTCCCTGGAGCAGCAGGTGGCTGAGTGCACAAGGCAGGGGCAGGGGTACCGGAGCCGCAGGCCCGGGCCCCGGTGCCACAGCTCCCGGCTGGCTGGGCTGGGGCTCCCAGAGGTCCGCATGAGGGTCTAGTGGCTCCTGGGCTTCCAAGGTCACAGGGCCGCTTCCCCTGGAGACAGACTTGCATCCAGCTCTGAGCTGGATCCGGTAGCACCTGAGGCAGGAGGATCCAAGTTTAAGCCCAGCCTGGGCAACTTAGAGACAGAGGCTGGGATGCAGCTCAGCTTGAAGGCCCTGGGTTCCACCCCTGGCACACAAAAAAATTTAACCAAAAAACAAAAGAGCAATCGCCGGGGATATAGCTCAGTGGCACAAGGGCCTGCCTGGCAAGGGCAAGGTCCTGAGTTCAATTTCCGGCACCAAGGGAAAAAAAAACCAATCAGAGTTTGAAACAATAGGGCCTGGTGCATGTGAAAATATCACAGGTCGCTCTGGAGCTGACACAGTGATGCAGTTTTTCCATTTTCAGGAAGCACAGTGAGCAGAGAGGTACAAGTGGAGACCACTGAAGTGCACACACTGAGGCGCAGACGGGAGCCTAAGGACCAGCTCCCACTGCAACCCCTTCCAGGTACTCTCTGGGCATGTGTTAGTCAAGTAAGACCACGCGCGCCCTGATTTATGTGAGGCTGGACTCCAGGGTGAAAGGTGCCGTGGCTCCTGAGAGAAGGAAACGGAAGTTCCATCTACCTTGTTTTGGTGGTGGTGGGCTGTATCTATTTCTTGTGTTAAACAACTGAGGTTCCTTAACGTGTACATAAATATCACAAGCGGGGCATGGCGACACACGTGTGTATTCCCAACAATCAGGAGGCTGAGGCAGGAGGATTGCCACTGCCTAGTCACTTTAAGGCCAGCCTGAAGTACATACCAACCATACTGAGATCCTGTCTGGAAAAAAAAAAAACACTAAATAAATTTAACATAAAAATTAACAAAGAGGATGAGGTCTTAATCAAACCATCATTAAACTACATTTACAAAAACTTATAGTCCCAGCAATTCTGGAGGCTGAGGCAGGAGGATCCCTTCAGCCCAGTCATTTAAGATCAGCTTGGGCAACACAGCAAGACTCCATTTCAAAAAACAAAGGGAACTGGCCACAGTAGTAGTATACACCATAATCCCAACACTTGGGAGGAAGGAGGATCACTGCAAGTTCAAGGCTAAGGTAAACTACATAGCAAGAGTCTGTCTCACACACAAAAAAGCAGTTGATAGCTACACTAGACTCCCAAATCACTCTCTAATAAAATCCACATGCTTAGGGCTGGGGCTATAGCTCAGTGGCATAAGCGTCTGCCTGGGAAGCACAAAGTCCTGAGCTCGATCCCTGGTACTGCAAAAATAAATAAATAAATAAAATCCACATGGTCACCCTCCCATATTTTTTTTCCCTAGGGTTTTTGAGACAGGGTTGATCTCAAACTCCTAGCGATCCTAGTGATCACAGGTGTGTGCCACCACACCCTGCTTTCTGACTATTTGTAAGCAGACATACCACTAGACTCTCGCTGCCATGAAAGCATGTTACTAAAACAGCAAACACGTATTTCCTTATAAACTAATTCCAGCAGACAAATTCCGCAGGACTTCACACCCACATTCTCAGATCTAATTAGATTAATTTCCTGGGGCCTTTGTGTCTTCTTGGTAGCTTGCAATTTTTAAGTGTCAAAATAAACCCTTATTTTTAAATGTGGGTGGTGCTGATCAAGCAGGCCTACGTAGCACTTGCAGTAAACAGGTTCAGCTTTAGTGAGGGAGTGGGCACTGTCTGCTTGTGTCCATCCCAAGTCATGCTGGGGCCCCAGACCAGGCACAGACCCTCACAGAACTGCCACTTATGGGGCTTCAGAGTTAGGGTTTTGTTTGTCTTTTGAGACAGGGACTTGATGTGTAGTCTAGAATGTCACGGAGCTCACTGGGTAGCCAAGGGTGGCCACAAACAGCGATCCTCCTGCCTCGGCCTCCTACGTGCATGTGCCATCACACCTGGCCAAGATACTGTTTTATCTACCACAGATGCAACATCTATAGATTTCTGATCATGTACAATGTATCAAATTAGGCCAACTGGTCACAACATCACCAGGGTGATGGTTTGTTTGGTTTGGTATCTGTTAACCAGAGCAGGCTGCGTGCGAAGGGTGTTCTGACGAGGCAGGGGTAACAGAAGGAAACCTGACTCTGATTAATCTCTCCTCTGAGCACTTGTGTTTCACCCACAGAAGTTCCGGGGTGCTGTCTCTTCCCTTCACCCCAACACAAATCTCTGATGGGCGAAGAATTAGGAGCAGCAGAGCTGTGTGCTGCTGTTAACGGTGGGCGCCAGTTTAGCAGGCAAGGGCGGTCAGAAGGGTAAGGATCTCCCAACATCTGGAACTCTTAGTAGTTAATTACTTCAAGATTAAAAAAAAAAGTTTTTAGGATCTGGATGTGATAGTACATGCAGGAGGCTGAGGCAGGAGTATCTCCACAAGTTTGAGGCCACTCTGGGCTATATACTATCACTATGTATATTTTTTTTCAAGATCTGCTTTAAATATAAATGATTATGGGCCTACCTAGGGATGCAGCTCAGTGGCAAAGTACTTGTTTGCCTAGCATGTATGAGGTCATAGGTTCAATTCCCAGCACCAAGAGAAAAACAAAAGTTAAAAAAAAAAACAAGCCACTCACACTGTGTATATTTGGGGGGAGGGACTAGAGAGAAAAGGAGGTTTCTATAGCACTTCCTTCAGCATCTGAAAGTGCCGCAAAAGACAATATAGGGCAGGGGACGGAACCCAGTGGTATAGGAGTTGCCTAACATGTGAGCTGCTGGGTATAACCCCAGTAGAGAAAAAATAAACTAAGCCTACTGAAAAAGTGTGCCTCAAAGCCAGGCATGGTAGTGTATGCCACTTATGCCAACATTTGGGAGGCCAAGGCAGGAGGATCACTGTAAGCTCAAGGCCAGTCTGGGCTACATAGTAAGACCCTGTCTCAGAAAAACAAAACAAGTTGCATGCCATGCACATAGGTGGCTTCTCCCTCTGCTGATGACACACATTATGGCCTGGGCGGCTTCCCTCACTGGCACCTGAGCAAAGAAATAACAACAGTGGGGTCCCCGAGAGCCACCCACGCTCCGCAGCCTTGAAGTCTGGACCAGTGATGAAAGCTAAGCACCCGGTGGGCGTATTCATACCTCACACTAACGAGCAAAGCAAAGCAAGCTCATAAACGCCGAAGTGGCCCTTCAGGAACCCGCCGGGGCCTTCCAGCGCTCTTCCTGCTGTGCTGCTTCTCCAGCAAGCAGTCACAACCTCAAGTCTGAGGTGTAATGACCAACAGCCAAAGCCTGAGCAACTGTGGGTCAGGTGTGTGTGTGTGTGTGTGTGTGTGTGGTGTTGGCAGTGGAACCCAGGGCCTTGTGCCTGCTAATCACATGCCCTGCCAGTGAGTGACATCCCAGCCTCGTGCTGGTTAATCTTACAGAGAAATACGAATGTCTCTTTGGACTCAGAATTTGCCTGCTGGGGGTAAAATCTACTTCATGTACTTTCACAGAAATAAGACAGCTTTCAGTAACGTATGTACGACGACTTTCAATAGGCTTCACATACATGTCCTGCTTGTATTCAATAAAAATTTTTAAACATGAGGGCTGGGTGGTTCAGTGGTAGTGTGCTTGCCTAGTGTGCACAAAGTCCTGGGTTTAAACAAAAGAAGAAAGCTCACGAGGCTGAGGCAGGAGGATCACCGCAGGTTTGAGAACTTTGGGGCCAACCTGGGCTATACAGGGAGATTAAGACCAAGAGCATGTCTCAAAAAAATTTTTTTTAAATTTTTTGTTTGTTTGTTTGAGAAAGAGTCTTGCTATGTAGTCCAAGCTGGCCTTGAACTCCCTCTGAGTTGGTCCACAGGTTGTGGGTTACCGTTAAACTTCTTGAACTCCCTCTGTAGCCCAGGCTGGACTTTACTTGAGATCTTCCTGCCTCAGCCTCCTTCTGGGGTTACAATATGTGCAACCATGTCTAGCTAAGAAAAGAAAATGTAGCCAGGGATGTGGCTCAGCAGCATAAGCGTCTGCCTGGCAAACACAAGGTCCTGAGCTCAATTTCCAGTACAAAAAAAAAAAAAAGCTTGAGAACAGAAAATGTAGTTGGTTAAAAAGCAATGCTAGGAACAGCCATATAGAAAGCATTTTGCTGTCGTCTAATTATGTTAATGTAGCCATTTCTACTGTTTGACCTCGTACAAAACAAAAAGCTCTATTTAAATATAGACTAATCAAATCAAGTTATTACAAATCACACATTTGAGTTCTTTCCTATAGTTGTATGATAACTTCCTGATATTTTGCAATTTTCTAAATATGAAAGTTCACTACTAAACACAGTTCTTTTTTTTTTTTTTAAACAACTGGGGCTTGAACCCAAGGCCTTTGCACTGAGCCACATCCCCAGCCCTATTTTTCTGTTATTTTGACACAGGGTCTCCTTAAATCAACGAGCTGTCTGGGCTGGGTTCCAATTTTCAAGGCTCCTGCCTCAGCTTCCCAGAGTGCTGGGATGCCAGGCGCGAGCTGCTGTGGCAGGCTCCAAGGAGGAATTTAAAAAGCAGAGAGAAAGGTCTGCGCTCTCCCGAGGAGACAGGATGTGGTTTCTGCACAGGGCTTTGACACAGACGCACGTTAGGAACCTGTCGTTTTTAAAAGCCTGTGTGGACTTTTACCAAAGTCCTAAAATGTGTGTCAAACCCAGTGGATTTTGTGCAGGGGGCCAAGAGCTGCACGCACCTGTCCCGAGCAACTCACAGCCGCCAAGCCTTGGCTCACGCTGCACCCAGCACCATGGTTGTGCCAAGCGGGGTTTTTGAAGCCCATCATCAACTCATTACAGGCAGGCTGGGTCCCAGAGCCACCACACAGGGGAACCCGCAATCATGGCCCCGCTGGGCTGCTGGGCTCACCACATGCTCTTGGCTCTGACCACAGACAGACGGATGGATGGACAGATGGGTGGGGCTCGCTCTTTAGCCACCATCTCTCCAGCACTCTAGGCTTTGGATTTTTTTTTTTAAATCCTAAAAACTAATAAAAACAAGGCAAGTGAAAATAGATGCTTTGCTGTCCTACGTGACTTTGCATTTTGCCTTAACACTCAAATTTTGAGCTAGGTGTCCTGGTACACGTATCTTCTCAGTACTGGGGAGGCTGAAGCAGGAGGATCACTGTGAGTTTGCGGCCAGTCTGAGCTACACAGAGCTCAAGGCCAACCTGAACTACATAGTGAGACCTTGTCTCACAAATAACAAACAAACCAACAAACCAACCAACAAACAATATATATATATTTGGATATATACATGCGCTAACTGGTTCATTCTTCCCCCTAAAGTTACCAGGTGAAAGTATGTTCTAATACTGTGTAGCTTTCCACTTCTCACTGTAGATTCCAAGCACTCACAGAAGGAATACCATCACACACACGCCTGTATCCGGTACCCAGCTTCAGTGGCTATTAATTCAGGACCAATTTCGTTTCAGTATCATCTGCCCAAGGCCACCCCAAATTACTGATGCACAGCCAAAGTTTCACATCATTCATATTCTAGTTCCTGTTTCTTTTCTTTTTTTTGTGGCACGATCTCCCTATGCAGTTCAGGTTGGCCTAGAACTTGTGGTGATCCTCCTGCCTCAGCCTCCCGAGTGCAGGGATTACAGGCGTGCGCCACCACACTCAGCAGTTCCCATTTGTTTTCAACAATTCCTGCCTTTGCTTCCTTCACAGCCCCAGACTTCAAAAACAAAATACGTGCAGAATAACACAGGCAGCTGGAGTCCCCACCTCCAAGACGGAATGCAGGGCCTTCACACAGAAAGACAGCCACAGCCCTTTTCCAAATTTTTGAGAAAGGGTCTCACTAAGTCACTAAGCTCACCGGGCTGGACTGGAGCTTTCTGATCCTCCTGCCTCAGCCTCCTGCAGCCCTGGGATGACAGGCCTGCTCTACCACACCCAGCTCAACTGCAGCTCTTGTCTCAGTTCTTCCCCTAGCAAGCCCTCCCTCCACGTCCCCAGGAAACGTCTTCCTCTTGTCCCCAGTTCACACAGAAACACACCACGTCTTTCCCTCCAGAATCCCATCCTGGGTTTAAACAACCGGAAACAAATGGTCCTATTCTCTGGATAGGGACTACTGATTTCTCCTCCTCGTGGTAACGAAACGGGGGGGGGGGGGAGCGGGACAGGAAGATACAGGGAAGAATTACAGTGGGGCGGCTTTTGCTAATTCAGTGTGTGCAAATGTTGAGCCCACATGTTATTTAATAATGGGTATTTGCAAACATTAGTGGAAATGCTGTCATGAATTCCTCTGAACAGGGGATGCTTTTGAACTGCACTACCTTAACGTAGGGGAGTTACTGCCCTCAGGATTCAGTATTAATAACAGTAGCTGCTTCCGAGCCTATGAAGTGGTTATGTAAAACAAAGCAAAAAATTTTAGGGGGGACGCAGTTACTGATTGCTCCAACATTGCTTTATTTTGTTAGACTTCTTAGCCCCATCACCTAGCACCCCACAGCCTCCTCGGAGGGACCCCGGGGTACTCCGCAGACGCTCGGTTCGCCCGGGAAGCCGGCCCCGGGAGCGGCGCGGTGCAACCCCCCCATCCGGAGCCTCGGTTCCCTCCTGCCCGGCCAGCTCTCGCCCCGCGGCCTCCCGGGAGCCCGGGCCGGGGGACAGCCACCCCTGCTGGCCGCACCTCCGGTCCTCGGCTTCCCCGGGGCCGGCGACAGCTCAGTCACCGCGGCAGGCGCGCCTGCTCCCCGAGCCTTTCAGTCTCCCCGCCCCAAGGGACCCAGAGCCACAGCCCCCTCCAGGGCACATCCGAGCGCCCCAGGACACCAAGCGCACCCCGAGCGCCCGGGCCAGGGTCCCCGCATCCAGGACGGCTCGCCCCGGGCCCTGCACCCGGAGATCTGGGTCCCACCCGGGACCGCTGCAGGGACTGCGCGGCGCGGCCTCCACGCCCCCAGGACCGCGGGGACCCGGCCGCCCCTTCCCGGCCCCGCGGCGCCTTCCCCCCCGGCAGCCCGGCGCCTCGGCCCCACTCACCCAGAGCTCGGCACCCCAGCTCATGGTGCAGCCGGCGGGCCCGGGCGGCTCCGCGGGCCTCCCCGGCGATCGCCCGGCCTCCAGACCCCGCGCCGGCCGAGACCCGCTGCCGCCGCCTCCGCTGGCGGTTCCTGGCCTGAGTCCCCCCAGCGGCCGCTCCTCCCCACCGCTCCCGAGCAAAATGGCCCGAGGAAGCGGCCGCGCCGGCCGCCGCAGCCACCGCCCGCCCCACGCCCCGGAGCGCAGGGGGAGGGGGCGGGGCCGCCTGACAGCTCGCGCATGCGTGCCGGGGCGCGGGCCACGCCCCCCGCCGGGCCCCTGCCTGGGCCGAGTAGCCCAGGGCGCTGGAAGGACGCGGCGGGGGCAGCCCGGAATGTCCTTCCGCCGGGCGGCCGGCTTCCAGCTCCCGAGACAGCCGCTTGGACTCTGTGCACCCTGCCGCTGGGCAGGTCAGGACCGCGCTGTCCCCACGTCCACGCGGGCAGCCGGGCAGGGCGAGACCCCCGCGATCGCCGTCCCGGTTCTGGAAGGCGGGGCCGCAGACTTGCTCTTTTAAAACCAAGCCGCGCGCCACAGCCGGGGAGCCCTGGCCCACTTTGCCGGGATGGCGGGCCGGGGGGAGGCGGCCCGCGGTGGGGTCTCCCAGGCCTCGCTGCACCTGGAGACGCTGGGCCCTCCTCTCTGTATGCAGAAGTCCCCCCAATATGTTCCTGACGAGCTGCGGGCCGTCGGCGGGCTGGGTGTGGCTGTGCGACGTCGGTGGGCTCGCTGGGCTGTCCCCCTCCCCGCACCCCCTGCCCACCCAGGGCGTGCTGTGCTACTTCCCCAGGGCTAGGCCAGCGGCCTGCCTTCCTCTATCGCCCTATCTCTCTTTCGCAACAGGGTCTCGCTCATCCTCCTGGCTCAGCCTCCGGAGTAGCTGGAATTACAGGCTTGAGCCACCCTACCGGACCAGGCTTCCCTGCAACTTTATCTGAGTAGCCACAGCCTCCCCACGTAGGCCCCCATTTAAAAACAATCTCAGGAAAACATTTCTCTGACACCCCCCGCACACACACCTGCTTATCATTCTTCAGAAAGGGTGGGGCTGGAAAACCCTCGGAGATAAGCCTCCACATCACTTCCTGTGGTGGTCACACTGAAACTGTCAAAACTGTTCTGTCTCCTTTCAGTCAGTCACCTCTTATTTAGTGACAGGGTCTCACTATATAATTCAGGCTGCATTTGAACTCACCATGTGGCCCAGGCTGGCTTGCAGCTCCTCCTGGTGATCCTCCTGCCTCAGCCTCCCAAATGCTGTGATTACAGGCACTGAATGTTTCTATTTGCTCTCACAGTTACTAGAGTTAAGGACCCTTTTTATTCTGGAGACTGATAGGTATTTAATGACCCTAAGGGCCAGCCTCCTCCCTGCCGAGATGGATGAATAGCAGAGGGGCTGAAGGGGCTGGGAATTTAAGCAATGCCGCAGAATTTAGTCTGCTCAAATGTGGCCACGCTTGATGAAATGCAGGTTCTCTGACATCCCCACCTCGGTAATCACTTCCTTTCCCTTCCGCCCAAACCTTGTGTGTTTTTCATTTAAATACAATGGTCTAATCTTGACTGAGTTCTTGGAAATGTCTCAAAAAGAGTGGCCACTTGCAAAAATAAGCTAGTCCAGGGGCAGGACCACGTACTGCTTTACAAAAGAAAGAGGAGGAAAAGAACAGGCAAGGACCGCAGAAGAAAAAAGATGCAACTTCTCAAGACGGGGAAGCAGGAAGTTAGAGGAACCCGGTAAAAGCCCTGGCCGGAACTGGGTGAGCAGGAGTTTCCGACCTCATGCTGCAAACGCCTTCAGCTTAACTAGGCACCGGTGGTACTGGACTCCTGCTTTTGACGAAGTCGGAATCGTCACACTGTACGGCAGAAAGACACTATTCATCTTGAAACAATGGGAATCATAGGCCCAGGGCAAAGGGGACTGAGCAGAAAAAAGGTACCGTGTGTAGGGAACAGTGCTGTTTTTAGGGCGTACTACATCTGTCAGAGTAAGAGGGAATGATTACAAGACACAGCGTTTCCCTGGGATCTAGCAGGATGTGGGGGCCCCCGCCTGTCACCCCAGCACCGGGCAGGCTGAGGCAGGAGGATCGCTGTGAGTTCAAGGCCAGCCTGGACCACACAGCAAGACCCTGCCTCATAAACAAAAAATAAAGATTAAAGAAAGGGCTGAGGATGTAGCTCAGAGCAAAGGCCCTGGGTTCTATGCCCAGTACCCTGCAAACACACACCCCCTACTGCGACCTAACACACTTAGGAACCCATCTCACCAGGGGTACCCTAAAGCCTATGTGGGTGATGCTGGCATCATGTGAGCGGTTGGTTGGGTCATGTACGCCAGTTTCACCTCTCAGTGATACTTAGGAAATGCTGACCTACCAAATCATGATCTTAACAGAAAACTGTATATTGCCACTGAATAATCTGATTACATGAAAATATTAGCACTGAAAGAAGGTACTGGGATACACAGAACAGAGGCCCTGAATAGGTTTCTATGTCGTGAGAAGCAATTGTACGAGGGCTTTTTGGCAAACTGTGGCAAGCGTGCCAGAGCTGTGTGTAGCTAAAGCTCTAAAAGGTTCGCCATGGATGCCCAAGCATAGCACAGCTTCCCTGGGAGCGCTGCGCGGGCTTGGAGCTCGGGACAGACCGCTGAGCTGCCCTCTGACTTCCTCCTTGCGGTGTGTGTCCGGATGTCCCCCCAAGCCTCACGCAGTCAGGGGTGGGCTTCTAGAGCTTGTGGTTGGCGCACGGTCCGCTGCTGGGGTTAGGAGTGTGAGTGCTTGCGTGCCATGAAGGAGGGAGAGGCTGCGCGCTGCGGCTCCTCTCCTTTTGCCCTTGTTGCTTTCAAGTTTTCCACCGCCACGAACTGTTACCTGCTGCCCTGTGCCACTCCGCCTTGCAGCCAGCCCAGTACGGACTGAAACCTCCACCGACTGTGAGCTACATAAACCTTTCCTTCCTTAATTTTGGGCGCCAGATATTTTGTCTCAAGAGAAAAGTAGCAACAAGAGAAAAGTAACCAAGAAACTCTTAAAAGAAATAATGCTACTCTCTGTGAAGGTTACTGCAAAGATTTAAAGGAACATGCACAAAATACTTAGCACACGGGACACAAATATCGGCTCCCTTTTACTTCTATGTTTACTTACTATACCAAGGAAAGTGATTCTTTGAGCATTTCTGATGCAGTGAGGAGCCCTTCCTGAACCAGTCAACTGCTGGCTAGTGGAAAGTACTAACCAATATGATTCTGAGATTAAAACAAAAACTTCCATCTGTTTTTAGCTTAAGATCCCCCTCCCCTTTTTTTTTTTAGTACTGGGGATTGAACACAGGGCCTTTACACTGAGCTCTGTCCCCAGCCTGTATTTTGAGTTAAGGTCTCACTAAGTCACTAAATTGCCCAGGCTGTGACTGAATTTGAGATCCTCCTGCTTCAGCCTTCCAGAGTACTGAGATTACAGAAATGAGCCGCTACACCCAGCTGAAATTTCACATTTCTTTACAATTCAAGTTACATGTGCTTCTTCACTTTGCTATGAGGTTTCAACCTCTATAAACTCATTTTCAGGTTTTTTTTCTTTTGGTGCCAGGAACTGAACTCAGGACTTTGCAATTGCCAGGCAGGCATTGTGCTGCTGAGCTATATCCCCAACTGACTTTTAATTAAAAATGTCAAAAAAAAAATGTCACCAAGTCCAAGGTGTCTTTAATACTCCTGTAAGTCTATCATAAAATTAAAACTTGTCAAGTTGAACCACAAAAAATTGGAGACCGTGTGCTTACTAAGGACCTAAGTCAAGCAGACTTGGAGGGGAATAAAGCAGGAAGACTGTGATGCATACTGGCTGGAACCAGTTTTCATTCCCAATCTCAGATTCCCCTGCAGACATGCCCACAGCAAGGAGCAACCTGCCAGCAGTGAGAGAAAACGGGTCAGGCCCGCTGTGACTGTGCTCTAGAGGTCTTGCAGCTTGGACTCACAGGACTCAAGGTTTCAGGGCCACTGTCCTTGCATTCTGCCCGCCAGGTTCTGGCTTTGCCAGGAAGATCCCTTTCTACAAGGGGGCCTGAGGTGTCTCCATGCCCAAGAATGCCTGAAACCTCAGTGTACCCTTGGAGGAAAGGGTTGTCCAGGCCAAGAATGAAAGTGCTAAGTGATTCCCGAGGGATGGCCAGGCCTGTTTGCCCCTAGTTCCTCACAGTGCTCAGAGAGGCTCTGGGTCGGAAATATCAATGTGTGTGCTACTGAGACGTTCTGTATTTCAGGTTAGCCTCAAACTCATAGTGATGCTCCTGTCTGTCTCCTGAGTTACATGTGTGTACCACCACACTCAGCTGAAATGTCAATTCCCTTGATAAGAAAAACAAACAGTATGCCAAGTGTAGTGACGCATGCCTGTGATCCCAGCACTCGGACTGCCAGAGTTTGAGGCCAGGCTCGGCTATGTAGCGAGTTCAAGGCCAGTCTGAACTGCATAGCAAGACCCTGTCTCAGAAAGCCAAAAAAATTTTTTTAATTAAATTTAAAACATAGGGGCTGGGGATATAGCTCAGTGGAATAAGCTCTTTTTTTTTATTTTTTATTTTTTTTTTATTTTAGAAACATAAAAGTACAAAAACATATTGACAAACAGACACCAATTATCATAAAAAATAGTACAATCACAACTAATCTATAGACAAGGTGATATGGTCTCAACAGTGGTTATTGCTTTATCCATTGATATCTTCAAATTGTAAATGTATGAACCCATATACAGACATGCAAATTTAGTCAGACAG